>JAVHNF010014923.1:0-15918 GCA_034783455.1 Micropsitta finschii
ATAGTACAAGTTATTTAGCAAAATCACAGTGGTCTGTTTGGTTTTTTTGGTTCATTTTTGGGTTTGTTTTGGTTTGGTTTTTTTTGGGGGGTGTCTGTTTGTTTTGGGGTTTTTTGTTTGGTTGGTTTTGTTGGTTGTTTTGGTTTTGGTTTTGTTTTTTTTTTTTGCCAGGTGGGTTTCTTGACGGGAACGTGTCCTGTGTCCATCCCTCTAGGTGAAGAAAGTGGTGAAGACGGTGACCACCCGGACAGTGCAGCAGGTGCCGGTGGGGCCGGACGGGTTGCCTTTGGAAACCTCCCCCGTCACCAGCAACTACGTCCAGACCATGGACAGGAACTTCCGCAAGAATGGGAGCGGGGCCCCAGGTGGGTTCATGAGCCAGGCGGGCACAGCCACGCTCCCTCGGAACTACCACTACCCCGATGGCTACGGCCGCCCCTATGAGGACGGGTACCCGGGCAGTGACCACAGCTACGGCAGCCTGTCCCGCGTCACCCGCATTGACGAGCGCTACCGCCCTTCCATGGACACCTACCGGGCTCCCAGCCGCCAGGACATCTACGGCCCCCAGCCTCAAGTGCGCGTCGGGGGCAGCAACATGGACCTCAACCACTTCCACCCCGAGCCGTATGGCCTGGAGGACGACCAGCGCAGCGTGGGCTTTGACGATGCGGACTACGGGCTCATGTCCGACTACGGCACGGCCCGGCGGGCAGGGACCCCATCTGATCCCCGCCGGCGGCTCAGGTATGGGGAGGGGGGATGCTGTGGGGTCCCTCTCACTTCACCCTCTTTGGATGAAGGAGGGTTGCAGAGACAAAGGCACTAGCTGAGTCAGGCGCAGCACATGCAGGAGAAAGCTCAGCTCATGCAGGAGAAAGCTCGCATCCGCTTCTAATTGCCTGCTTAATTGGTGGTTAAAAGTTGGTGCTAATTGAGCTGCTCTTCCTGCATCAAGGAGTTCCACTGGGCAGTTGGATGTAGCTCCAGGCCCTTCCCTTTCCGTGCCACCCGTTCTGGTGGGAGGGCAGGTTCACCGGCTCCCCAGCTGGGGTTATCCTGCGGGAGCCATGCCCGATGTGTGGCACAGCCCCACAGCAGCCCTGGGAGCGGTGCTGAGGACAGTGCTCAGCCCTGCAGTGCCCTGGGGAGACAGCATTGCTGCAGCATGGTCAGGGCCTCACCAGCCCTCACCTGTAGGCTTCAAGAAGTGGCTCAACCTGTTCAGCACCAGCAGCTTCCCCCTCCCTTGTCTGTGCGTGATCGGCAGCTCCCCCAGCCAGGCTCTGAGCAAGTGCCCCACGAGGCTGGGGCTGCCCTTGGGCTCAGGTGGTCCATGCACTGTCCTGCCAGCATGCGGCCCCATCCTGGAATGTTGCATCCCTGAGGCAATAGCTCTGGAGACCGATGCATTGTGCCCGCTCTGTTTCTTGCCTTGTGCAGGCACTGCTGCTGCTTGCTTAAGCCTCGGCTCAGGTGGGGTTTGGGGAGGTGCTGGAGGATGGTTGGGAGGGTGGTGAGGTAGGAATGGAAAGAGGGGCTGAGCCTGGGTCCCAGAGATAGGGATGGATGTACATCTAGCACCCTGGGTGGGGGAGACAGGTAAGGCTGAGCACACCCTGCTTCAGCTAGAACACAGGCAGGAGGGAGACCCAGGAAAAGAAGGCTCTGGCCACCCATTGCTGGAGATCTGCCCCGCTTGAGGCACGTACTGTAAATCCAGGGCAGCTCCCGAAGGGCTGAAGGAGGAGCTTTGTCCTTTGGGCTGTGCCAGCACAGGCGTGTGTTGCTGTGCTGAACCAGTCGGGGCAGTTGCTCTTGTGGTGGGTTCCCCCCCTCGCCTCTGAGGCCTGTGCCCACGGAAGCTGCCCATGCCCACTGGGCAGCCTGGAGAAGCCAGCGCTGGCTGCTCTGAGCCTGTGGCCATGGGTCCTGCAGCAAGCATCTGGGCAGGGGGGTTTAAGCAAGTGTCTGACCCGTGGCTGCTCTGCTCTGACTGGGGCTGCAGGGGAAGGGAATGCCAGCAAATACAAAAGGCACCCTGGGTTGCAAACCCTCCCTTGGTTCATGTCTCACCCAACACACGGGAGCAGGAGCTCTCCCTGAGTGGCCTGATCTGCTTGGTCTTTGAGACCATGAGCCCTCTATGCTGGGCTGGGTGGTGTCCATGCTCCTCCCACCTTTCCAGATCCTGGAGGACAGAACAGGAGACAGGTACAGGAGCTATGGCCAGGCAGGACACTGCGGGGCTTGGGTCACAGCAGAGGGAGAAGGTCCCACGGCCAAGAAGCAACCCTGGAGCTGTCACCTTGTCCCGCAAGGATAGGCCATGAGCAGGGTATGGAAGAAGGGTCGATGTGGCCCATGAGCAGGCTCTCCCTCCCCCTGTGATAACCATCACAGCAATCTGTGGAATCCAGGTGCTGTTGAGCTTGGCTTGTCCCTTGCTTCTCAGTTTCCAACGCAGAAATGGAGCAGCAGGATCAGTATCCCCCTGCCCCAGAGCTGTTTGTCGTGAGCAGGGGCCTGGCTGTTAATGGCCTCCTTGGTAGGCAGCAAGCCAGGCATGGGGACACAGCATGGCCGCACAGCACACGGGCCTCTCCTGTGGCTCCTCTTGTAGCTCCCTCTCTGCAGGGGCAGAGAGAAGGGGGTTCAGTGGCAGCACAGGGTGTGCTCCCCGCTCCTGGACAGCCCCATCCCTGGAGGGATCTGGCACTGAGAGGCCCTTGGGGCTGGGCAGGAGCTCCCTTTTGGGGCATGGGAGCAAGGCCAGCTGGGCCGTGTTGGTGAGCATTGGGTGGCTTCTTTGTAGTGCTGGTACCTGCCTGCATCTTAGAATCATGGAATCCCAGCCTGGTTTGGGTTGGAAGGGACCTTAAAGCTCCTCCAGCTCCACCCCCTGCCACAGGCAGGGACCCCTTCCACTGGAGCAGCTTGCTCCAAGCCCCTGTGTCCAACTTGGCCTTGAACATGGAATGGGGCAGCCACAGCTTCTCTGGGCACCCTGTGCCGTGGTCTTGCTGCTGCCCTGTCCTGCTGTGGGAGGGAGGGGGAGCTGGCACCGTGCACAGCCACGGGAGTGACTCCCTGGCATTGCCAGGCTGCTCAGTGTCTCGGAGCAGCCATTTCCCTGTGGGAATTTGCTGACAGCCAACCTCAGAGCCTGCTGCCACCACCTGGGTGGCTGCCACACGGGGCCAGTGCCTTTGACAAGTGCCATGACAGAGGCTGTGGGAAGCGGAGGTGTAGGGAGCAGAACCTGCTGTCATCCTTTGTGGAGCTTTCCCAGCTGCCGGAGCCTTGTCTGGGAGCTCAGGAGGTGGCTGAGCAGTGCCCAGGGCAGATGTGAGCTGGGAATGGTGCCTCACCCTGGACCTTGTTCCTGTGTCCTTGGTGCCCTGGCACAGCCTGGTGACAGCAGGGGTCAAGCCCCTCGTTTAAGTGCCAAGTCTCCTCCCATCCCCTCCTGCTGAAAATCCCTGGATCCCTCGGCCGGGCTGGGGAAGGATTAGGTTGTCAGTGACAACAGAATTAGGGTGAGAACCAAGGATTTTGTTGGTGCATGTTTGGGCTGTTCCGTGTCACCTTGGGGCAGCAGTTGCACTTTCAGCTTCCATGTGCTTGTTGGGGCTCATTCCCAATGCTGCTGGGAACTTCCAGCAGGGCAAAGGGGCTGTGGGAACAGCGAGGTTGCTCCCTGCAGTCCCTTGATGCACGGCTGAGCCTGTCCCTGGGCAGCCAGCACCACTTGTGTGCATCGCCGGGCATTTGCGGGCAAAAGAGTTGGAGCCCCGTGTGGGCAGAACTCTGCTGTGGCCGTGGGTCGTGGAGCCGGACAGCTCTGGGAGCCGGCAGTGCCCGTGCAGTGCTGGGTACTGGCGGGCTGCGGAGCTCCCGGGCGAGGGATCTCTCCCAGCAATGTGCTGGGATGAGCTTGCCCCCTCGTGGTCACAGCCCCGAATGGCTTCTTGTGCCTCGGGGCTGGTTCCTGCCTCCGTGGAGGTCATGCGGAGACCCGGATCCAGCCTCTGACCTGAGCCCGGTGGGTGGGCAGCGGCTGGAATAGCTCTTGAGGCTGCCTGCTCCTGTGGAGCAATCGCCTGCTCCCTGAGCTGGCCTGGGCATGCCTGGGGGTGGCTCCTGCAGCTGCATCCTGTGTGGGGAGCAGGAGGGTGCCCTGCACTGCTCTGCTGCTTGGCTGCCAGCCTCGATGGGGGTCTGCCCGGTGCATGCCAGCGGGCTGGCAGCGCCTATGAGCTGTGTGCACTTCAGCCCATCCTGGGGTGGGATGGAGGGGGCTCAGCACCCCACCAGGTCTGAGGTTCGTGCTGACGCCGCTGTGTTCTCTGGCAGGAGTTACGAGGACATGCTGGTGGATGAGGTGGCTCCTGACCGGTACTACTGGGCGCCCCTGGCCCAGCACGAGCGCGGCAGCTTGGCCAGCCTGGACAGCCTGCGAAAGGGAGGCCCCGGCACGGGGAGCTGGCGCCAGCCGGAGCTGCCGGAGGTGATTGCCATGCTCAGCTTCCGCCTGGACACCGTCAAGTCCAATGCGGCCGCCTACCTGCAGCACCTCTGCTACCGCAACGACAAGGTGAAGACGGAGGTGCGCAAGCTGAAGGGCATTCCTGTGCTCGTGGGGTTGCTGGACCACCCCAAGAAAGAGGTGCACTATGGTGCCTGCGGAGCCCTCAAGAATATCTCCTTCGGCAAGGACCAAGACAATAAGATTGCCATCAAGAACTATGATGGGGTGCCTGCTCTGGTTCGCCTGTTGCGGAAGGCCCATGACATGGACCTCACGGAAGTCATCACGGGTAATGGCTGAGGGAGGAGAGGGGCTCATCTGTTGGGTGAGGGATCCTCAGCGTGAGGTTTTTAAAGCCCTTGTAGTCTGATCACCTCCTGCCTGTGACGTTGCAGGAACACTATGGAACCTGTCCTCACATGACTCCATCAAGATGGCCATTGTGGATCATGCACTACATGCTCTGACCGATGAAGTGGTGATTCCCCGTTCAGGCTGGGAGAAGGAACCCAACGAGGACTCCAAACCCCGCCACATCGAGTGGGAGTCGGTGCTCACCAACACTGCTGGCTGCCTTAGGTACGGGTGGGGGCTACCAACTGCTGCTGAGCAGTACCCAGTGAAACACAGTGCGTGGAACAAATGTCAACAGCGTTAGGCCCCAAGTTCGTTTGTTTGTTTTCCTTTGCTTATATCTAATCATGGTGAAGCAATAGTCTCACTTCTGCTAAAAGTTGAATCTGGTGTTTCGTTGTTAAAGGAGGTGAAAAATGTGCAGTAAAACTTGTGATTTGAAGTGAATCATAACAGGTTTTAAGTTCTTACAGCAGTTTAAGCTGCTGGGATTTTATGGCATTTAGGCAAGGGGGAAAAACAGTGGGGGTTTAAAAATATACATTGCCTTTAATTTTTCCAGTACTTTAGCGTGTGTGTGTGTGTCTCTGTGTGTAGTGGTATCTTTGTTTTTCAGAAGATTGCTTCTAGGGATTGCTAGGAAAGCTGCAGGACTTACTGGCTTTGATGATAACCCTCACGATACCGTTGTGCCTTTGTATAAACATGTAAAAAAAAAGAAAAGACCTAGGACAGCCTCAAGTGTTGGATATGATGCTGGTTTGGGCACTGGAGAACTTATGAGTATAATTATATTTTCTGCTTGACAGAAATCCAAGGCCCAAGTACAGTGACCCTTTTATTGCAGTAACTGCTGCTTCTGCTCCTTCTATTTGGGAACCTGCAGCTTGCTGGCCTTAAATCTCTGTGAAGAGCTGTGAAAGAAAAATGTCTCTCCTCTATTTCTCCAAAGGCTCTCCCTTTGGTTTTGTTTTTCAGGATCAAGAATAAGCTATGCACTTTTGCCTTTGTCAGCAAGGCTCCCATGGGGCAATCCTCGTAAGCACTGGTAGCAAGGAGGCTTATAAAAAGCAGCTCCAGGTGGAAGTGGGTCTTTTCCTGCTTTTCCTTCCATCCTGCTGCAATTCCCATTCATCCCGGCCGAGAGAACTGCTTGCCTTTCAGACTGAGCTGCGCATACAAGAGAATTGTGGTCACTTTAACCAGGTATTAGACTATCTACCTTTACTTATGTAGATTCACTGATGTTCTGGGGAGTTTCCTTGCATATGGTGTAGGACATCAACAGTGGTCATTCAACAGCAAATATAACTTAAAAAAATAAAGCCTGCCTCTAAAGAAAAGGAGCAGCTTTGATGCATCTTTAAACTTGGTTTTGAAGAAATTGGTGTTAGTACAGCTGCCATCATATTGAGGCTTTTTAGCTCCCCTGTCAGCATTTTTTATTTCCCTACAGAATGCAGAGTGAATGTGGTGTGTGGTATATTATTTATTACATAAAAATCCTGACAGCATGTGTGGTGTTCTGTCTCAAAAGTCATGTTGGAAACCTACTACACCACAGATTAAACAGTGAATATTAGTGCTAACACTGCATCTGTTGTCTTTATCTTCTAGCAACTGTTTTACAACTTTTCTGTTAAGTTGCAGACAAACCCTGCCGCCTTAGAAGCTGTGATACGATCTGTGCTCTCAGTGCAAAAAATACAGCACGTTCTAGCTTGTGTTTTTTAAGAGAGAAAACAATTGGTTAATTGTTCAAAAGTTGTGTCATTCAGTGCAGCACTACTGAAGTGAACAGCCTAAGAAGTATGACCCATGGCGTTAGGGATGCAGCGCACATCCCCTCCCTCTGCAACCAGGGGTTGAGGACAGCAGGTCTTCCTGCCTGAACTGAACTGAGTTCTGTTCCTCTGCCAAGAATGTACAAGTAAATACAGTGATTGTGTAAGTTACTTGTAATACCCAAAGTATAAACAAACTTGTGCATAGGAAAGGTGAGTTTCTGGCAGCTATTCCACGGGCGTTCCCTCAGCACTGCAGAGCTGAGGTGTTCATCCTTAAGGATAGGACAAATTTTAGTTACCTACACAAGACAGGAGCAGAAAAGGTGCAGAGTGGAGGGATACAAAATGAGAGGTCAGCTGCTGCTGCTGCTGGTGGTGCTTTTAACACTGGCCTGTGGCTCTAGGTTTACTTCTTCACGACTGGCACTCAGTGGTATTCAACACCTCTACTTTCAGATCAATACATGCCAACAACAAATACTTGTCAGCATGAATGACAAGTACGCAGCATCTCGGGGAATCATGTCTAACATGTCTGCTGTGAATATATACACATGAAGTGAGGTGTTCCTTGATCTCTGAGTTGCTACTAGCAGAGTACCTTTTGTTAAATTAATTTTTAAATTCAGTATTTATAAGGTTCAGTTCCTAGTGCATTGTTTTAAATACTTGGATGATCAAACTCTACTTAGCCAGGCAGTTGTGTCTTTACTCGCATTGAAGTACTGCACAAGGGATACACGTTTGGCTGGATTATGAGAAACTCTGAAGACCATACAAGTAAGTTTAAGTACTTACATGCTTGCTGAATGTGTCTCACACTTTTTGAATGTCTCAGGCTCCACAGTAATTAATGCAGGCTGCAGTGGGAGTGCATTCTCTTTTTCTGCTGTTTTATGCTGTTTCCATAACAGAGTATTGATTCATACTCAGAGCTGTGGCCCATCTCTTAAAGTGTTTTGTGCCAATGAAATCCAGACCACAGTTGACAACTTCACTATTCTGTCACAGCAGAAGTCGTCCATGAGCTTTAAGCTTAACTGTGTATGAGGCTGTTTTCTTAGGGGTGGATCTGAAATAGCGGAAGGAGCAATTTATTTTATTCTCTCTATAAGCATACAGCGATTTAATGTTTGTCCCTCCGTTCTTCTGAAACCGAATTTTCCACACATGCCTTTTTGGAAAAGTAAAAACATGCAAAAATGAAAACAATAACCAGTTTCTTGGAGAAATCAAGGTAGACGGTTAGAGGGAGCTTGTAGAGAATCATTAACAAAATAGCAATGAACAATGTAATGCTTTTGCAAAATGCAATGCTCTCTTAGGATTTATCAATAGGTGGCATATGTAAGTCATAGAGAAAGATGTGAGGATGACTCCAGTAAGTGCCGGTGAGGCCTCAACTCCAGCATTGCCTTTGGTTTCATATTCTGTGCTGAAGAATTAAGTACAGGACAAGGCGAGATAAAATAAGAGATGTAAAATATAAAAGGAAATGGTAAAGGGAGGGAGGATGTTGAATTTTTAGAGGGGAATTGCATAAATTTTCCAATGTGTAAAAGGTTAGAGAGGTTCAATCAACTTTTTGAATGCTGGGGGAAAGATGAGATCTGTACAGAGGGAAAATGTCTCAGACCAGCTGTTAGGAAGGTGGGAGGATGGTTTAAGTTGGGTATTAGGAGAGGAGGGGGAGATGCAACAGCAGTAACTTTTAAATCGTTACAGTGAAATACCAGAACAAGCTACTTAGGAAGTTTGGGTATCTGATTCATGGAGGGTTTCTAAGAACAGGTTAGACAAACATCTGTTGGGGATTGTCTGGGGCTACTTTATCCCATCTGCGTGTGGCCGGGGGGGACCAGATGGTCTCTTCAGATCCCTCTCAGTCCTCTTCCTAGAAGTTTACCAAGCAGGGAGGGGAGCGGACCTGAGTTTAATGAAAAAGCTGTATCATCCTATTAGTTGATCCTCCTTCAGAGTAGAAAAAGAATCTGAGAAACCACATCTAACTTAACTATATAAATAAATGTGGGTGGTTTTTTTTTAGACTGTTGTTGACTTGCAATTTTATGAAGCATTTACCAAAAAATACATGGAAAAGTGATAAAACTGAACATATTTAAGGTGTTCCTTACTGCATTTGTAGTGTGACAGTCTCAAGAAGCAATTGTAAATGCACTTTTTCTTGGTGAATGTAAGTAGGATAATAAATTTATAAGTACTTTTCAAGGGTACGATAAGCGTGTGTTTGGCCATGGGTTTTAAATGGCCTCCCAAGTAACGACAGCATGCATAGGTATAGCTGGGAATGTCACACCTGGGTGCTCCTTACATGTGCAAACCCAGGAAGTAACCGTGACAAGTCCCTCTTGCTCCCCAGTCCACAGAAGGAACAAGTTATTCAGCACCTGCTCTGACAAATCTGTCTTGAAGGACAGCTGAATAGAAACACGAAAGTCAGCGTTGGCAGGTGACTGCGGTGGTGCTTACTTCCCTGCTTCCTGCCTTTCCTCCCTCCCTCCCTGCCTGCCTGCCTCCCCCGGGCTGCGCGTTAGGAAGTTCCAGTGAAATATAGCTGCTGTGGAAAGTCCGGCCCAGAGCGAGCGAGGAGGAGACGTGACCTCTCGGCGGCGAGTCAGATCCAATTTTTCAGGCAGCTCCTGCAAGAAGCACTGCAGACACTAATGTTCTCCGTTGCAACACAGCTGTAAGGAAACAGCTGAAATAAGTACTCATATCTAAGCCACTGTTTTCCTGTTCCTGCTGCTGCCCATCACCTTTGACAGATGTCATGCCAGGACTTTATTCTCACTTTTAAGACTTTTGCTTAAGCCCTGAAGTGGCAGGTGTAAGGCAGGTCTGATCAGATTGAAGACAAATCTGGAAGCATTAATCCCATCAGCTTATTGCACAGAAGGGAGTTACTTGGAAACTTAACTCATTAGCAACTCCCTGCCTGGGGTTTAAAAGGAACACAATTTAACAGTGCTTTTTATCAACCCCTAATTGAGGCTGTCAGTGCAATTCCCAGAAAGCTTTCAGTTAGAAAAGCTGCAGCTTCCCACCTTGTGGTCTGCAGAAAGGCAGCCAAAATCATGTACTGTTTTACAGACACATTTGCAGTCGTGTCTCACCTTGCAGCTAGCACATAGGCAGTGCTACATGGGAAGCGTGAGGGTCAGCTAAAAGCAGTTCAGCTCTCTCACCGCCTCCAGTACACCAGCATTATGGCTGCACTGCAATTCAGTTGTAGGAGACAAAGTTTGCTAAACACAATCAGTTGCCTTCTTCAACAGTTTACTTTTTGCAGTCTCTTTGGAAGCTTCTAAGCTGTTTCAAGATCTGTCTCTTAGCATTTTAAAGGTCACAATCCTTCCTGGAGAATGAACAAATTCAGTGATTTTGCTGTTCAGTGAGTGTCTTGCCCTCAAAATCCACAGCATGAAGGCTTCAGGTGTATAAAAGAAACCCTCAACAATGGCACACACAAACTCACCTGGTTCCTGGACTGTGCCCTGGCAATCCTGAGTCTCCGAGCAGAGTAAAAAATAAAGTAGCCCATGGTTGCTGCTGTGACAATGAAAAATGACACTGAGGTGAAGAAGATGGAGTACTGATTCATCCAAGGACCGTGCTTTTTCCCCACTTCAATAACCATAGTCACTTTCATGCCGCTCTCAATCCGGTGTAGGATCTCCATGCCTTTCATGTTGCCAATCATGATTGCAACGATGCTTTCAGCACCTGCAAATGAGAAGGGGAATCCAAGCTCAGTTCACAGGTGTTGTTTGCAAGTCATTGTCTTAGATGTTCCAGTTCAAGTGCTAAAAAAAAGACTGTAAAGTTTCTAACTAGCATTTGCAGATTCAACATGAGCTGATGGAATGTCATCTCCATGTGCTGAAAGCTTTGTCCCATTACCTACGAGCTGCAGAAGCGAACCATATTTAGAATTCAGTCCTCTCCACAGCATTTCTCACTCCCATATAGGACACAGACTGTCATTATTTTAGATTCAACACTTCCATGATTTACATTTTAACATACCTTTGATCTGTGTGAATTTAAAAATGAATCCTACACAGTCAGTAGGAACTGCGGCAACTCCAGGAGCTCAGGGATACCAGATACACCACTGGTGGCTTAGGGACCTTCCCTGCTCCATTGCTACTTCTTTAACACCTCTCTTCTAAATTTGGAACTGCTGTTGAGTACTACCTCAGACACTGAGCAATCAAAGCCATAGATCAGGCTTTGCTTTGTATTTTCAGAGGAACTGAGTAAAATTTCCTTGTGAACTGCAAATGATGTAGTGGGTTTTTAATGCAAATTCAGAGGGAAGCAAATATGGAGGTGTGCTTGGCTTGGTGGCAGTTGGCAAACTCCATCCAGATTTTAACAACAGATTTCATTTACTCAGTTGAACATCATGACAAACAACAAGAGGAACCAAGAGGTTATACAGTAGAAAGAAATTTCCAGCAACTGTGGTCACCAAGAACAGACCAGAGTAAAGCCATTTTCAGTGACAAGCAAGTGATTGAGGACACTTGATAGATACTATTTGCAATAATTTTGGGCAGTCCCAATAGAAGAAAAATGCTCTTAAGTGGAGGAAAAAGAAGGATGAGGGGTGGGGCGTCAGGGGGCATAACGGGAGACAAGTAAACGGCCACTGGCCTCTCTCTAAACTAAATCCAGAAGTGGACTCAAAGACTGGCCAGTCAGGAATCTCACTGCATTAAACCATCATCTTCACAACATTCATAATAGATACAGCACAGTGAAGGAATAAAGGCAGTTACAGAAGTGCTATTTTTAGCTAACCTCCCAGCCAAACACTTCTCAATGGGGGGAACAATTTTTTTTCCTCCATAAGGAGAAATCTTATCCAACTTTAAGCTACCAAAGAAACCTAGAATAGCTGTTAAAACCACAAAGACTCTCATTTCACTGTCATTTCAGAAGCTCTCACTAGTTTTCCAGCTTGTTCACATAATGCCTTTGATCCAACATGGCTAAGCATGTCTAGCAACTCTCCTCAGTGTGACTAAACTCATCTTTTATTCAGAAAGCTCCTTGTAATGATAAGTACATCATACAGAGAAGAGGGGAAAAAATAAAACAAACAAAAATAACAGCCAGACTGCAACTACTGTTCATCATGATGAACTAGGGCTTATACATCAGTTATAAAATAAGCTGGAGTCAGGTGTTAGGAGCAAGCAAACATGGGTCAAGTCAGAAGGTGAAAATTGCTTCCATAAGCATGAAATAAAGCATGGAAAAACAGGCTGTGACAACAACATAAAAAGCCTGCCAAAATAAGCAAAAAAGCTTGTTCTGCCTTATTCCCCTTCACCTCTGTGTCTTGCCAGTCAAATATAGCTTGTGGTTACACACAACACAAGATGTAGCATAGGGATTCCTGTTAATGAAATGTCACCATCAGCCTGCAAAACCATTTCAGCTACTGAACCATCAGTTGTGAACAAGTTTTACCCTTAAAAAAAAGAAGAAATCGTCCATGTGAGTTTCAGGCCGATCAGTTCACCAAGCTGTCATTAGACAGTTTTAAGCCTTCCTGACATTTTTTCCACCAGTGACTTCTCTCACAATTTCATCTCTGCTTTATACACATACGAGTGGTCCACTGGTAGCTTTGACACTGAAGCAACAAGGGCAGAAGTAAGAGAATGGTCATTTCCATCAGCACTTGTAGTACTCTCCCCCTCTTGGAGCACAGCCCCACTGACGGGCATCAGCATCCATCTTCAATATTTTGTAATGCCACCTCTTAGGACCAGTGATTAATTCCTAAAGGCAATTACAGGGGAGATAACCTGGCATCACATGAGGTTAACGAAATGCCTTGTGCCAACAACAGGAGAAAGGAATGCAGAAAATGCACCCAATTTCTGGCCACAGGAATTCAGTCACTTCAGAAGTCCCTTTTGGACTAAACATGTCTCTGGCACCATTACACAAGGCCTGTCATAAAAGCATCACCCATACCTGCCAGAAAACAAGGCCTCCTTCACCTGCCAAGAGGAGATTGTATGATGCCCTATTATCCTGAAGCTAAGCTAGAATCCCAGAATCCATGTTTAGTATTATTGCTGTGCTTCTAGAATAATACCAACTAGGAACATCCCCCACCAAATGCTTCCTGAGCTGATAGATGGGTCCCATCGTGACAGGTACTGAAACATGTTACTGTGGCCTTGAAACCACAACTCAGACAGGGGCAAGGGCAGTGCTTGGGCATCCTAATGGCAATGAGCCATGAGGGGACAGCACTGGAATAGGTTGGCCAGAGAGGTTGTGGAGTCTGTTCCCATAGATATATTCAAGAGCTGTCTGGACACAATCCTGAGCAATGTGTTCTAGGTGACCTGGCTTGAGCAGGAGGTTGGACAAGATGACCTCCAGTAGTGCCTTCCAGCCTCAACCATTCTATGATCGGCAGAAGTATCTCAAGCATAACAACTGCCCTGAACTGTCAGCTTCCCCCTCCAGACACCAGCAAAGCAGGAGGAAAGTCAGTTATCTGTGCATGGCAAAAAGTTCACACAGGTTCCTCACCTAGGTGTCAGCTTTTCTGATTCAGGTAACAGTTTTAAGGGACATTAGAAGGCAAGGTTAAGCTGCTGCCTGTTTAGCTAATAATGACCTCATTGCTAAACAGAAGCAAGACCTGTTTAGTTAAACATTTCCAAGCCTCTCTCCTCACCCACCTCTCCTGTGAAACTGGGGAAGAGGAAGTTATCCAAGTCTTCAAATACAGTTTTGGAGTTTTGTAGAAGGGATCTCTCAGATCATAAGGCAGCGTACTGGTCAATGTCTGAAGGATGCTGTTTTGCAGATATGGGCTGGCACAGATGAAGCACAAGAACTGGTTTGTTGGCATGGGAAGAGCTGGGACACAAGCACATTTGGCACACAAGGAGAGTGCATGACTGGGATCAAAGTTTTACCTTCCTGTATCAGGTTTACTTAGATGCAGAAAGGAGTTGCATCTATTTATACCAATGTAAGTACCTATATTAAATTCTGCCCTGCAAAGACTTCACTTGTTCTGCCATTACACTTCCGCTCCTCGTAAACATGAAGTTATGAGTTTGGCAATGCAGCAGAGAAATGCAAAAGGTTCACAGAATGGGGAGCTTTTGCACAGTAAGCACCTACCTTTTCACATTCATTAAGGGGATTATTGTAATCCAGCGCTACTCCTGTGTGTGCTACAGGGCAATCCATTCTGAACCAAGCAAATTGTAGGTCCTGGAAAACAGTCACCCCACAGACTGCAATGTAACCTAATCAATGCCTTAATAGCATGTAATTCTTGGCTAAAAATCACTATCTCTTTATGTATTAAAGCACATTGAGCCGAGAATTAGATCTTGGGGCCAACCAAATCCCCTACTTTAAAATAAGGTCCAGCAAAGCATACCTGATTACCTGATTTAGATCAAGTATACACAATGTACAGGATACCAGAATATTAGCTCTTTGAGCTACTGCATATGACTAAATTCCAGATGAGCAGGCCCCTGTGTGCCATTGCGAAGTATGGCAGGACTCCATGGCACACCTCAAGGCAACACTAGCATTGCAGATCCATGCTAGAGCACAGCATTGATGCCTCCACAGTATTTCTCGCATATGTATCATCATAAACCCTCTCCCCACAGAAGAGCTAAGAAGAGTTTTCATGCTCAGGGTGAACAAAACTGCAAGCTGATTCCCACAGGAAGTGGGATTTTGTTCTGGTTTCAGACTTACCCATTTTTTCCTTCCTCCCTCATGCAAGTGAAGGGATGAGAAGCTCCAATAGCTTAG
Source organism: Micropsitta finschii (assembly GCA_034783455.1). Taxonomy (NCBI): domain Eukaryota; kingdom Metazoa; phylum Chordata; class Aves; order Psittaciformes; family Psittacidae; genus Micropsitta; species Micropsitta finschii. The sequence goes on from JAVHNF010014923.1 coordinate 14,515, forward strand.
AGGAACTACCTCCTTCCCAGGCACATCACAAGAACAATTACAACTTCTAGAAACACTACAAGCAGGTTTCTCTGGGTGTCACAGTAAGTTTTGCTTTTCCTTAATGACAAGAGGACTGGTTTACCATATACATTGATTATTAATGCATAGCAACAAGCATTTTTTTCCTCACTTCTCTCTTGAAGCCTTTTGAAGTTATCTACCCTCTCAGGTAGTTATAGTACAGCTTCCAGGTGGTCTGGAGTTCACAAAGTGTCAAGGAGTTTCAGAGATTAAGGAAAGCACTGGGATTTGCAGTAATTAGAGGTTACAACTGCAGGCTTCTGCCCAGCCCCCAGACTCACTACTGTTAAAGACTTTATAATACAGAAGGAAAACAAAACTTTAGAAGGGAGCTGCAACAGTACTCCAGGTTCATTAAATACAGCAGAGTAAGACTCCAAACCCAAAGACTACAGCCACAATATGCAGGCTTACAGGGAAGTTCTGCCAACAAGAGACTGCAATAGTGATGCTGAGCTCAACTGTGGTCTTGACCTGGGGACTGCGCTACTGGTGAGCATGGGAAGGGCTCATGGCATGCCCTCACAGAGCACAGCTACTAGCTATATCTGTAAATGAACCTGTAAATGAACCAGGCAGATTTCCACACCTGAGATGAAAGTGGAATGCTACCTTAACCATAATTAAAACCTATCCCTAGTGTGCTGCATCTCCTGCCTTGCAGCCAAGCCACTCACTATACAAGAACATCAGGACAAGCACAGGCCACTGCCTCAGCTTCACCCATTTCAGCTTTCACAGCATCCATCCCTTCCCAGACAGCTTTGGTGAGCAAATCTTCCCTGAGGAGAGCAAGGCATTGCTATAGCAGTGTGTTTTCCAAGGTAAAATCCTGCCTCCTGGATGTTCCAGAGCAGGCTCCTACAGGTTGAAACCACTCCAAGCACAGCAGCCAGCTCAAGAGGAGGAAAGGAGCCTTGTTGTACATGCTGCTCCTCTCAGAGCTCCAGGAAGGTTGAAGTCAAACTTTGCTGTTGCACTTCCAGATCTTTGCCTTTTCTTCCAGAAAAGGAAAAAGAAGAAAGCTTTGCCCCTCTGTTAATCTTAACTTTTGCATTGTGCATTTAATAAACCAGGGAAGGAGGAGAGTAATTTAAGTCATGTTAACAAAATTCATTCAAGTCATGAAAGCCATATTCAAGTTCCCCAGCTAATTAATTGTCAGAAAACAAGTTTAGTTTTAAGAAAACCTTTGCAGGGTTTGAATTAAAGGAATCGTTATTGTAATACCACATTTCTTTTTCAGCACTTGAGTTTCATAACTAAGAAAACCAAACTGACTCAGACTGCTAACCACAACGCCAGCTTGACAATTGTAGGTTACTTTCTGGTGCAGCCCAT
>JAVHNF010014933.1:0-15475 GCA_034783455.1 Micropsitta finschii
CTGCTCTTGCAGGGGGGTTGGACTAGATGATCTTTTGAGGTCCCTTCCACCCCTTGGGATTCTGTGATTCTGTGATTCTGTGAAATGGTAGAGGGTATTACTCTACCTATTAAAAAGATGACACTATAGTTTTTTACCTTTGGACCAGGAGCACCACTGTCACCTTTGGCACCATCTTTTCCATCAAAACCCTGTGGGAAAGGTAAACTGTGAATATATATATATATATAACTGTGAATATATATATATATCTGTGAATAGTATTCATCTTACATTCTGGAAAACTTAATTCCTCTCAGCAAACTATTAAGCTTCAAGACAAACTCATATAAAGGGGCATATTTTTAATGGTAAGTGCTACCTGCTATTGGAACACTTTTTTAAAAGACAATTCTGATTCCTCCATCTCTCCATGGTTAAGAGTGGATGTTTTTCTGGAAAGCATGCGTTTTCTGGAAAGCCCAGCGTTTGGGATGAAGCTTTAAAACTGAGGTAACTAGATAAAATTTAAGGCCTTTGTTATGGAATGTCAGATTGCATTGTCCAGAAATTGGCCTTTAATTCTATGATTCAGTCTCTTTACCTGGGAATTGATGACTGAAAGAGCACAACAGTGCAACACCATAGTAGAGTAACAAACTCAGCTATACTCAATATACTCAGTACTTACTCGTTGACCTTTCATTCCAGGCATTCCAGGCATTCCAGGGTGTCCTTTGTGACCCTAAACACACAAATATAGATTAATAAATCACATACTTACTGTATCAAGGGCACAAGTAAATGTTCATTGTGTGTCATGTTCACACAACTAACTTAAATTGGGAGAACAAAACCTTGATGAGAAGACCACTGTTACTGGGGGCTTTTCCATACCGGTAGTCCAGGGATTCCACGGTCTCCATTTCTGCCTGGCCTTCCTGGTTCTCCCTATTGAAAGAAAGTAAATTTTTTTTTTTATTTTTTTTTTGGCTGTTTTGCTACTTTTCAGTTACTTGCAAAGATCCAATCCTGGTAGATCAAGGTCAGATGGAATAAACAGATGAAATTCCCACCGAAGATAATGGGGAAAATTATAGCAGGGCGATGGTTCACTAAATGATTGCCTTCTGAAAAACTGTTGCCAGTATTTATAAACTCAAATTTTAACAAGATTTTGTTTAAAATCTAGTTTATTTCAGGCCAACTTTTAGGAGGAGATATTTACAGAAAACTTATTTTTCATGATGATACACTCAAAATGTACAAAAACTTTAGCTGCTTGTCCTGCCTTGTACTATACCTATTCTTCAGGACCACTAGCTGTGACATAAAAGATGGTTTTAACATCTTTAACTCCCAAAGCAAGATTTGAAGGAATCAGACTACTGTCTGATTATCTTTATAGCTGCTAATTTATTTTGCACCAGATCAAAATAACATACTTAATGCTTAAGTTTTCTTTTTCTTTTCTTTTATTTTTTTTATTGTGTCAATCAAGTTGCCCACTGAAATCAAAACTTTTTTGAAATAGACATTTATACCTAACGTAAGCCAAATCTACATTTTTACAGTCATGTTGTCAAATTAAGAAGTAGGGAGATGATGAAAATTCTTAAATGCAATGGTATCAATGTGCTACTCTGTTTTACTATTTAATGAATTTTCTTTCTTCCCATTTATTAATCACTGGATGAATAATTGTGAACTTACATCTTTTCCTGGTGGACCAACTGGGCCTATCATTCCAACAGGGCCTGGAGGTCCCTGTAGAAAAATAATTAATATTAACTATAATAACAAAAACCATTGTCTCCTTTAAATTAAAGATTAGCTGTTATAGAACACTTGTACATTTGACATACATAGTAGTAAACAGACAGAATTATCTCTAAAATTTCAACCCACTCCAATGATGATGTTCCTTGTAGGATCATGCCTTTAACATATACAATCATAGATAATGTATACGTACAGGAGGGCCGGGTTGTCCTGGTTCTCCGGGGGAACCTTGGTATCCAGCAGACCCCTTTAATACAGCAGAAAATGGTTAAGATGTGAACAATTACATGCATCATTCCATGGTGCTCTATATTATGTAATAATCTTTTAACTGTAAGGAAAATAGTAGCCAGAATGTGAACAAATGAGCAGAACCAAACAGAATATGCTTCCATGAAAAAAGAATTAAAACTTCAACTCTAAGAAGAGCTGTACATCAAAACCCACAGACCCTTTGTGTGCTCCCTGAATATATATCAGGATTCCTACTTTCCTTTACCTATTAAAGATTTGGATAAATAAACATTTGGGAATAATAACAAATGGCAGTGTCATGTCTTAAGACAATCTTAGCTGACACGCCACAGAAAAAAATTTTCGGCATAGTATCTAAATTCATCAGTTGAAAATTACCTAATATGTATGACAGAGAAAAGGAGAAGCTGAATTAAAAAGAATGTAAGATGATTATGGAAAGGTTGATTTTACTTACAGGGGGACCTGCATGACCAGGTGGGCCAGGAGGGCCACTGGGACCAGGGGGTCCTGGAAAGCCACTCTGTAGTGTAAATTAAAAGATAGTCATTACATTAATGTATTGCAACTATAAAGATTAATCTAGTTGCAATAGTTGCCAATAACTGTGAAATAATTTTTTACATATTAGTACAGAGAAAAATCCACAGTGACATGCACTTGTTGCAGAAAAAACCAAGCAGCAGTATATACACACATTGCTAAATACATTGTCTAGTACCTACAGTCTCTTCAGAAAAGGGATCACTGGGTTTCTCTTTGCAGCCTTAGCTAACATATTCCACAAGATATTTTCCAGCCTGTTTTTTTTTTTTTTTTTCATTTAAGTCACTCTTCCCGTCCCATAGACATCCAGAAGGATGTCCACAGCTCAGCTTTTTAGCTACCTATACTGGAAGAATAGATAACTGAACTCTCAATTTGTTAGACAGTAGGTGAGCTTCTGCTTCTCTGTCATGTAACTGAGCTTTATTAGCCTAACCCTGCATCTTCAGTGGTGGAGCCAAAGTGTACTAATATCCTTGCTTGCAAGTCTATTGACGCCAGATTTTTCTTTCTAAAACTATTTTTTGAAATTTCTCACCTGCATTCAGGAGCTATATTACATATACATAAATCTTAGAAGAACTTTGTCTGATACACTCTGTATACGACCATATACTTATTAGGACTTACAGCTATAGTGAATTAAGGTCATATTTTTGTTATTGTCACTAAGGCATTTTCACTAATGAAATCTCTTCTGAGCTTTAAAAGTACTAAACCATAAGAAAGAAATGATGTCTGGACTAACTAAAGGACTTGGAGGATGAAACCTCAATAATTTATATAGTTTAATTCAAATCAGTAATACTTTTCCTCATTTTAACAGGTAGAAAGAGAGCAAAATATTGAGGAAATTCTCAATTTGGAAAGACTGCTAATGTTTTTAATTCCTGTAGCAGCAACCAAGAAATCATTTGATAATGCAAAACAGAAAACATTTGAAAATTAACACAGTGGTTTACTGCAACTATATGTCGTTCTTTAAAAAAGTTTGTTAAACTCTGTGTGGATTTGACAAAACAATTGAAGTATACAAATTACATGAGAATCAATGTATGCTGCAGTACTGGTAGTATATTCCATAGCTTAATATTGCACATAATGTGTTTCATGGGATATTTTTAGATTCTATCAGAATAGGTCATGTATTATATATGTTATGTGAACCTAATTTTCATAATACAAGATTAATAGCATTGCTATGCTATATTGGTATACCCAGTACAGAATACTACTGTACTACAAATATGTTAATACTAGTTCACTAGTTCACTTTTGTCAAAATAAAAGAGAATTGTTGTAATGTTTGCTATTTTCTAGGACAAGAAGTATGCCAAGTGGTACAGCAGTTAATTTCTGGGTAAATCAGGTTGCCTTCAATGTGTGAGTACAACGACCAGTCCCTTGCTGTTAATTGTTAAAAGTTTGACTGAACATGAATTGGAGCCATCAACTCACCAATTACAATCAGTTGATTAGACATACAGCTATAAACAAACAAGGCATTATTTTTTTCAAGGTGTACACTGAGGAGATAAACTGAGAGGTATGACATTTGCTTGCTGCAGCATCTCCAGACTGTGAACAAATGTGCATATTTCAGCTAGAGTATGTTCACTGGTAGAAGAAGAAAGACATGTGGAGGTTGTACAAGCAAATAAAGAGAAACTGTGATGTAAAATACAAATCAATCTTTAAGCAGTGGGAAGGCACCAGGAAGACAATAATGGAGAGGTGTGTGACCAGGCATGGTAACCACTCATGGAGAAATGTTGGTGCTATAGCTGACATTTTTTATTTTATTCCTCTTCCAAATTATTTTAGTTTGGGTATTTATTCAAACTGTTTAAGTTGAAAATTAAATTTATAAATTAAATTTATAAATTAATAAAGAAATCAGTCTATTTACTGTTAATGACAAACATTATTTTGTTCTAGCAATTTTAGTCACATCTGCCTGTAACTGCTCTGTTACTTTGCAGTCATGTATCGTATGCTGCAATATGAAAGACCATATGAGCTGAGAGTATACAGACAATCCTGGCTGAAGGCATTCTAGAGCTCTTAATTAAACCCAAGTCCAGGGGACAGAGCACAAAAAAATCACTGAGAACCTCCAGGAAAAAAATGCCAAAATGGAAAGATGTAGCCATAATTGTTAACTGAAAGGTATCTTGGTTATCTGCCTGGTTCAGCACATCCCATGTTAAGACATCAAATAGTAAAATGTAGATGACATACAAGCCATGGGCAAAAACTGTGAGGAGATGAATATTAATAAAGGAATAAACAAAGACAAAAATGGATAGCTGAAGAAGACCAGCACATGGATTATCATACTAGCAAATGAACAAAGTAGAAATAAAGAAATTAAAATAAAGGTGAGAAAACAAAGAACTCTATTTCAGGATAAACGTCTGTCATTGCTAGTTAAATTTATTTCACGAGATGATCTGATGGAACCCTGAGAAATACCACTTTTTCTTAGAACTGCTTTGGTCTGTTACAACACAATACCCAAACCTAGTTATGCAGCATTGGACTGAAAATGATTATTCTTAATGAAGCAGCAGTCAATTTCAAATAGTAGCAATTCATCACAACCTTTCTCTAGCAGATTGCCTAAATCAAGAACAATTCTCATAACTGGTGATGAATATCTCTAAATCCCAGTGCCTAAGAAGAAAATCATAAGGTACAACACTCAAATGTATTTTATACAGGAAGCATAGCTCATGCATAGATCTTTTAGTCAATCTATGCTTTATCTCACTAAAAAAAAAAAAAAACCTGTGAAAACTTGGGCTAGGACTAGCAGGCAGGTTCATCTTCCTTAGTGCACAGTCTGAATAGCTGTGGGTAAAAAAATGGTAAATCTAAAAAGAAAAAGTTAAAAGCTTTTGACTGCTTCTGGCATGAAAAAAAAAAAGATTATAAGAGGGGTTTATTCACTTGTTATCAGGCAAACTTGAGCTGTGAGAAAGTAAACAAATATGGAGTATCATACTGAGTAAAGACAGAATGCTGCTGAATGGGTAAAGGAAGATTAGGAACAATGGAAGAGGTTATAAAGTGGTGGGAGGGAAAAAATTTGTAGAATACCAAAGCAGATAAACAAGGAATATATGCAAGGGAGAAAGGGATAAATATTTAGATAGCATGAGAAACAGAGACAGAGAAGAAAAAGATAGTAAAGAAAGGAAGAAAGAAATAGAAAAGGCAAAAACCCCAGATGACCTCCAGTTACTTAATACAATGATATTGTCAACCATACTGCTACTTTGCAATGCATTCCACTTGCAGGCAACAATTATATTAAAACTTATCTTGTTAAATTAAAACCAGGATACATACATCCAAGGTATAATCTACAAGCAGAAAATTTGTTCTTTAAAAAAAAAAAAAGACAGAAAAAAGGCTGTATCATCTTACAATGGGCTGTGGGTAGCCGATACCAGCTGAACCCGCCTTCACATCATAGGAGTCATACTGTGGAGAAAAACTCTGTAAAAGAAATAGAGAAAAACAAACAAAAATAAATGAAAAAAAAATAAAAGAAGAAGGAAAAAAGTTGGTTGCTGTGAATCAAGTAAGTCTTTTCTTACACTGGTATGGCAAACACGTGGAAATAATTATCTGTGGAGCAGTTCTTGTTTGACATACAGCTGCCAAGTATGTAAATAATCCACAAGAGAAACCCAGCCAATAGCTTTCTTTTGAGGTCGTAGTGATGTTATCTCCCTATGTTGTATGCATCCCATTTTCATCTTGGCAGCTGGACCTCAGCTGAAACAAAAAAATTACCATCCCCTCTCCTCTTATTCTTGTTTAACTCCTTTTAATTAAGCTTTTCCCCCGTTTTCTTTATTAGTCTCTTTTCTGAAGAAGTATTTTCTGTTGCACTAAAGACTATAACACTTTGTTACTGTTTTCCTATTTTCTTTTACTTGTGACTAATGAATGTCTCATTTCAGATTATTTGTAGCAAAAAACTCTCTTACCTATGTATAAGTCTGTCCTTTGCTGAATTACAAATAATTTAGTTTACCTCATGTGTGGGAACTTACACAACTCAGAAAACTGAGTTTTATGCTTTTTATCCTAATACCATTTCCCACCTTTCCCTTTCTCCCTTCCCCTTCACTATGTCATTCCAAATAATTCAAATACAATCATCAGTTTTGAGCCTAATCAGCCAAGCCTCAATGCTTTGGACAAGTTTTCTTGAAACAAGTGGAAGCTCCAGTCTAAGGCATGGAGCAAATATGTGTTCTGTGGGCCTGAGAGCAGATACCACCTTTGACGCATCTGTTTACATAAAATATTGCTCAGAAAAGAAAAACTCTAAATTCTACAGTTAGCTTTTCAAGGAATTCCCATGTAAGCCTCCTAATACGTTGATTTTATTATGCAGACACTAGCAAACTCAGTTGAATAATACGGCATTAACACAGTTTATGTGTTCCTGGAATACAGTTGGTTGAGCAGGAAAAGCTGAACACATGTAGTGCTCTGCCTGATAACCCAAACCACCGTGGCCCCAGTCCCATTGCTGACCAGAGAAGGCTCCTGTGCTACTGGAGCACCCTTTCATCAGGATTCAGCCACACATCTTTGATGCAGCATTAGATTGGGGGAATAATTCAGCCTATCACCCTCTCCTTTGTCCGCATCTGCCAACCCAAATCCAGTAGCTCTCTTGGTATATTATTGTGATAGCTATTGAGACTGGTTAACTGATCCCATGGGTACCTCTTCCAGAAGCTTAGTCCTTTAGATACAAACCCTTTTAGAATTTATTAAAACAAGACATCTCTCCTCAGTTTTTGGCTTACCTGGGAGTGGGAAGCATACATGAAAGCTATAAACATTGGTCCATATTCAAAAGTAGCAATTGTTTTAACATACAATTTTTAGCAGTTTTGTGCTAAAGCAATCTCATCTTGTAAAGCTAGGCTTGCGCCATTGGATAGGAGACAAAAAGTGTTAGCTATGATTCAGCTCCCTTAACAAATCCAACTGCACAGAACTTTTAGTTAAAATCAGCTCTCTTGCTTACTCTGTCCAACTCTTCAGAAGAGAATTCAAGTGGGTCAGAAATAAAGAGGGAGCACGACAAACAGCACTTACAAGGCACTTCCTTGCAAGGAGATGACCTGAGTTTCAGTCTAGCCTCCCAGAAATATTTCTTTACTAAACATGCATTGGATAAACCATAGGGAAGTAAGAGAGTTCCCTAACTATTAAGCTTGAAGGGACATCCTTCCTCCTACACACTTTCTTGTCAGGTTATTTCTGAATTAGACAAGTCCTTCCTCAGATCTGTCTCCAAAAGATTAAAAAAAATAAGTTAGAGACTTAATTGCACTCCAGACAAATTTTGTGGACAAAGCCCAAACCCAAGAAAACACCACCTACCACTCATGTGTGTTTTTCAAAGGCACAAATAAGAGATAGATGCCACTGAAAGCAAAATATGCATGAAGGTGGAAGGAATAGGTACCTACAGTATTACTTTGTATGCTTATGGGCAACAAGGTAGAAGCTGAATGCAATGACTTACGCCTCCGCTTATACTGGGACACGACTGGCAGATCCCAGGGGGGCCAGGAGCACCAGGACTCCCTGGCGCTCCTGGTGGGCCAGGGGGACCATTTCTGCCTGGAGCTCCAGGAGAACCCTGCAAAGACACAGAGCAGGTACAAACATTGGCACTTGACTCCAACTGCAAGGACAAATCCTTCCATTTGTAACTAAGTCTGTGCAATTGTGGTAGGAAACTTTCTCTATTAAATATAACTAAGGCCACAACTGAACATTTAGGAAAGACAGTAGACAAAATTCACACATGGAAACACTTTGTGGTTGCTGGAGAGTTATTGCAGCTGATCAAACACACTAGAAATATTAAACAGATCAATTCCTAAATGTAAAATCAATACTGATAGTGGAGTTCATACACTTAATATTTTTTCCCTACTGGGAAGAAATATAACAACAACAAACATCTAATAGAGTATGGACTAAGCTCTCACTAAAGTTAGTCCAAATTACTTTGGTCTAAACTCTGTCTCTCTTTTTACAGTTTAATTTTTTAAGAGTTTTATTGAAGCTAAAGGGCTATTTCAAAATAACTTTATGGCACAGTCCTGCAGATAGTGCAGACATCAGTGAAAGCTGGATATCTCAGCAGCTTGAACTCGATACATAGAACTATAAGAATTTGCTCTTGATTTTGTTAGTTTCCTTGGAAAAGACTACACTTACAGGGTCTCCTTTGGGGCCTTGGCTGATTACTCCAGGAGTCTGGAAAGAAAGGAAACGGAATTAAAATAAGAAAGAAAACAAAACTAAACCCAACACTTCTCCTCTAGGCAAAAATGTGGCACTTATGAAGTCATCAAGGCTTTGCCGTTGTGTCTGATGGGGACAGAAGCCCACTGTGGAAAGCTGTAAGTGACAGTTTTCTTGTATTCTTCTCAGTCCAGCATGTTAAAGCATGATAATGCAGCTAATTTTAATTTGTCAGATTTACTCCTTCAATTTATTTATTTTTCAATTAATAATTCAATTACACATCACTATCTGGATTCTCAATAGTTCAGAACAGTTTTTATGTATTCAGCTGCTGGTCGTAGCAGCTTTCAAGGTGGCATTTCCCAATATACCATCCAAAGTCAGCAGCACAGATTCCAGTGGGCTGACCAAATTCTTACATATCAAACACAGAGGCTGTAGGAAATAGTCCACATGACCTTTAGTGTCAGGTAACACAGAATTAATAAATGTCTCTACGCTCAACAAGAGAGGGAGCTGTGCCTCTAGCACAGCACAGTGCCTCATGCACTGAGCATGTCTCCTGCATGCTTGTATGTATCATTTGTTTACACCTTTAAAACTGTTAAGTGAAATAGCTCAGGTAATTGTGGACGCAGTACAGTTGCAGTAACATGGGGCAACTAACACTAGGTGATATATTTGTATATGACACTTTATGTTTAAAGTGGATGTACTATAGAGCTCAGAAACAAATCTCCCTTTCTTTTCCGTACACACATCTCTTTCACTCTTTTATCTTCCGGATAAGAATCTTCAATCTGCCTGTGGAAATCTATGTCCTTTAACAGAATCTCATGGATCTTAAACAAGAATGAAATATTCAGGTAACCTTAGAGCTCATTATAGCTGGCTCACTTACTGAAAGGGCAGAGGATTTGCAAGCACTAACATTCTTGATTTTCCTGGACTTAAGTTGATGCAACTGAGTTATGTAATGTTGGTGTCTATAAAAAAGATGTGATAAATCAGGGATATAGAGCTTGAATCACCTTTTCTTTAGGGGGCATTAAATAAGCAATAACTCTGCAAACGGAAATTTATTCTCGGATAATGCTGAATTAAGTTGATAAGAAATGCAGATTTGCAGTATCCTGTGAAAACTGTCTAAATTGAACTCTATGTTGGCATTAGTTTAATGGATATAGATTGAGCATGCAGTCCACAAATAAGCTGTTTTCATTATTCCTATGCTTCTCCATAAAATTAAAAATGTAATGGCTAGTTGATGCCCTCTGTTCCTTTCTACTATTCATCTGTGCCTGTTGCCTCTGTAAAACTGGATTGAAGGACTCCATGCTTTCAGCTGCATAGCTCAAATTACTGAAAAGTATTTTATCAGATCTGGTACCCGACAGAATACAGAATTATTCTTGAATTTAACAAAAATGATAAAACTCTGTGAATGTTCACGCTGGTTTTTTAGATTTGTTTTGGCAAAATTTCCCCATTCTAAGTATTTGCCTACAGTCAGAAAGCAGCAAGCTTAACATTTACATGTTTAACAGCATCTAAATGAAAATGAGATTGACATGGATCAAGTAGGTGGCAAAACCAATGTGACAGCATTGAGAGCAAACTTACTCTTGTAGGTTGAGGTGTTGTTTGTGGGCAAACTGGACAGCACTCTCCAAAGGGAATTTCTGGATTGGGACAGTCCAGCTCTTGATCAAAACAGATGATGTCATCGCAGAGAACAGATCCTGAGTCGCACACGCAGATTTGGCATGGCTCTGGTTTCCAGACATCCCTGTCAGCATAAAACTGCCCAAGATGGGTACATCCTGCAACTAGAAATACAGACAAAACAGTTTTCAATTTGATTTCAAATGTGTTTTCCAAATCAAAGATATATAACATGAAAGCTATTGGATATTCTGTTTTATTTTCTACTGTAATATGGTTTACACATGTGAAGTAAAAGGCAAAATGCTTCTCCTCCGGCACTGGGAGGATCTCTTACATTAATTGCAGTCTGCTCTGAGTCTATAAATAGACATCAATGGAAACCTCCTGGAGCTGATCCAAAGCCCAATTAAATCTGTGATAATTTTCTGTCTTAAGTAATTTTAATGTCAAACTGAATTACTGTGTAATTAGCAATTGAATTCTCTGCTGCAGCTAAAATGAAAACGTGCCAGATCTCTCAAACAAATGTATCATTGGCCCCATGTGCCAGCATGATCACTTACATATGGATGCGGAATTAGCCATATGTCCGGCATGCACTCTTGTTGCTAGCATCTTGCATCAAGAGCTAGCACCAAGTGTTTTCAAAGCATTTTTGAAAGTCAGCTGTGTGATAGATGTAAAAGAATGTTCATATTAAATGCCCAAATGGTTTGCAATTATTGTGTCATCTGCCCCATTCAAATGCTACAAGGGTCTCATATTCAGACCTCATATTCAGGTCTCATATTGTTTATCTCTAATACTCATGGATTTGTGAATTTCTTCCTACAGATATTCTACTGATCAAATTTATTGTAGATAATGAATTTGAAGATACTGGTGAAAACCAGCTCCAAGCATTATATTGTGAATTTGTATTTCTCAGAAAAACAACACCCAGAAAGTTTAAGAAACCAATATGAAAATAGCACTACAAATTTAGACAACCTCCTTGTAAATTTATAGAAATTATTGGAAGTCTCAGATGGCAAATATAAGTATTAGTGAATATATTAAATAATGGAATAAGATTTTATTTCCATTAATAATTCAAAATTAAGTTTAAAACCAAAAAATTCTGGTGAAAGGGCTGTCTGTGTACCTACATTGTCCTTAAAAATTTAATATCAAACAAGTTACCAACTACACATCACCCTTCAAAAAGAGAAAAAACACCAAAAAATGTAATTCAAAGCCCTGACATTAAAATTGCCACTTGCTCCAGACAGAAGATTCTGAATACCATCAAAGAGTTGTAATGGTCATAATTACGTAGTACAAAGCTGAGTCCAAATTTATAATGTAGTCCATTCCTATGGGTTATGCAGTTCCTTTTTCTTTTTTTCCCATGAGGCATCTTTCATCATGTTTTTTCTCTTTTCCACTGCTGCATTAGCACATTGGTCTCCTTTTTCTCTTCACATTCTTTGTTTAACTTGCTCTCTTTATTTGTGGGTATCTTTTTCCATATCCGTACCCACACTGTTTGGCATGGTACACACTTGGATGTGTTTCCTCTCTTCTCCTTCTGCTTCTGCTTCAGTCCCTTTAGTCTCTATTCGGTTCCATCTTTCCCATAACATGTAACTTTCCTTTTCATCTTCCCTGAATCCTCTTGCCTTTTGTACCTGAACAGTTCACCTTCTTTATTGCCATGTACTCAACTGAGCTTAGATTTTCAGACTCTACTCCCTTCCCAGTGTCTCATTGAGCTGCTTTTTCTCATTCATGTTAACCTTTTTCATCTGTCACCCATGAAATACATCACCTCCTCTTATGAGCTCTGGAAGGGCAATGGAGAACACAGCTAAGACCTCCTGGCTCACTCTGCGGAGAACCTAAGTGGGAGTCTTAGATCAGGGCATTGCCTGGTACAGGAGGTTTCTTTTCCCAGTATCAACCCTACTACAGGCTTTCTTCAACTTTGGTTATTTCTGCACTTCAGTTTTAAAAGAAGCAAACAGCAAAACATTGACTGTCTTGTCGTTAAGAGCTGGTTTTTACCACCAGCTTGATTAGAACAAGATGCAAAAAGCCTCAAAAATAAATGCAAGTGCAGCATTAAAAATGAAACCTTGTTTGTAAGCTCTCTAATGACACATGGAAAAACCTGAATTATCAAAAGCTGAGTAGCACAGAGTATAAGTGGTTCACAGCACAGAGGAAGACCTCAACAGCAGTATACTGTGGGAGGCAGAATACCACCAAAGATACAGGGGAGGTTAGAGCTTGTTATCCTTTTAAAAGGAGCTAGTTGAATACACCCTGGGGAACACAGGTGGGCATAGATTCACTTCACTCAAGAGCTATGTACTCAGCTGTCATTCCACTTAAGTACCTCCCAGCTCCGCAGGTTAAAACATCCTTCTCATTTACAAATGCAATGAGAAAGGTAAGAGATGATTTTTCTTTAGTTTAGGACAAAACATAGTTTATACGTAATTATTAAATAAGAATACCATAATATAGATCTAAAAGAACATAATACTATGTGCATATGCAATGTACAGTTATATGAACTGCATATACATATAAAAAAATTCATAGTGTACACACTTCTGTACCCATGTGTTTTATTATTTCAAAGTTCACATTTTTATCTCTCAGCACTTTTGCATGCTTTCAAAACCACAATTTGTTTTTAACTATGTATTTAAGACAGAAATTTTCTTATTCACTAGTAAATTTATATTCAAGAATTTGCATTTTCACGTCAATTTTTTCTTCATCCTTACTTAATTTTCATTGACTTGTTTTGGGGTTTGGGTTGGTTTTTGTTTGTTTGTTTGTTTTGGTGTGTCTGTTTGTTTGTTTGTTATTTCCAGAGATGTGTTCCTGCTGACTTAAACTTAAGAGGACAGTTCCTTGAACAGAGAGCAAAAAAGGGCTATCTTGCCCATATTTTTGACCTGCTGGTTAGAAAAGATTGTTTTCAAGACAGCTGCCCTTTTCTGAAGCACAGGCTTTTCTCAGTCACCACTTTTTCACACCGGAAATACTCACTTTTCCACATTTTAGTCAACAATATTGATGAAAATCACAGAAATTTGGAATGTGTCACAAAATGACTGACATAATTTTATAGTAATAAAAAATAAAGTGGATTTCTCCGCATTTGTAAAAGGTTGTCATTCAATTATTCTACAGTAGATGGCATTATTTAATAGAAGGAAAAGAGACAAAAAATTGAAGACATATGGATATAATGACATTTATATTTGCTTCTAACTTTTTGGACATTGTTAAATGAATTAATAAGCTAGGAGAGCTGCAATGAAAATCACTGTGGCCTTTGGCAGAATGAAAGCATTAAATAGGTTTCCAAAGGAAACTTACATCTGGGAAGGCTTAGTCTTTTCAAGACACCCCCTCTGTGCTCAGATGTAGATCTGTGTGTCAGCATGTTATGACATAATGCATTTTGCATTTCTTGTAAAGATTAACTGCTAGCTACAAAATCCTTTGGAAAAGGAAAGCTGATTTGTGCTAAAGCACTGGCAAGTAACATATAGAAATAACAAGGTTATAAAAAAGCTGACTTAACTACTAGACTTGCGGTAAAACAGTCACATACTTGCCTTAGCCAGCTTTTCTTATTGTTCCCTAAACATACATATTAGCTTAAGATTTAAAAACATATTAGAACTCAACAGTATTCAGCTATGGCAATGCAAAATCTTCTTCACAAAGCCCTAAATATTTTAGCTATACAGCACTTCACTTCTCTGCAGTTACTGCAAAGGTTTGTTGGAGATTTTGCATAAATATTTGAAAGCCTGGCTAACTTTGCATTTTATGCTGTTTACTGAGCATTCACATTTTTAAAGATTTTGCTGTGAGTAGCATTTCCCTGGGCCAGTGTAAAAAGTGAGAAAAAGAAGAAAAGGTAACATAAGCTTTGTCATATGCTGATTTGTAGTTATTTCCTATTTTCTAAGTAGCTGTATGTAAGACCAATAATGTAATGTTTTCCTAAGTAGCAGCCATATGTAAGCAGATGAACAGCAAAAGCTGAAAGGAAAATCTCCATTTAGTCTCAATGGACCTGTATGGTACATAAAAAGAGCCCAAATGTGCACAGGGGAAAAAAATGCGGTTGTGGTAGGCCTGAAGGGTGACAGATGTCATATGGATCATAATCCTGATTCTCAGGGAGGTGAATAGGAATTTGTTACCTAGTGCTACAACCTGAGAAGATAGCCTGTGTTATAGTTGCTTTTGGCTTTGCATTCGTGCAAGTGCCATGATCATGACAACTACATTCATATGGCAAAAGGGAAAAATCTCCTAACAGTATCCTCAAAAACCACAGCTTTTCCACTTTGGACAAAGCAAATGTCCAGCTATTGCCTTAGTAGCAGACTCATATCCCATTTGCAGAGATATGACTAAGTGGATAGAAATTAAGGAACATCTTGAACTTGTCTGGTTCTGTCTCAGAAAGGGCAATAGTCCACACGAGGTGATTCACTACCCTCCAGCAGCCGCTGTATGGTGGCTTGGGAAACAAAATCAAGGAGCTTTGATCTGTGAGAATCTGATCACAAAAACACAATGAGTCAAGCAAACAGATTTTGCTGTTATTTAAAGTGAATCTGGCAAAGGCTAAAGCACTGAGATGAAGTAGGCCCTTGCCTCTAACTTTGACTAAATATAAATTCTGTTGAAGCTAAGAAGGGTCTTTCTGTTGCTTTTTCTGAACTTTTAATTGTGCAAAGTCTGTGCTTCCTTACTCTGACCAGGTTTTGATGATTTGCTTTATGGGACGACTACTTCAAAATGTGTTTTTAAATTTTTTCTATAATAAACACATAGAATCATAGAATAGTTAGGGTTGGAAAGGACCTTAAAGATCATCCAGTTCCAACCCCCTGTAATGAGCAGGGACATCTTCCCTTAGATCACG
>JAVHNF010014933.1:19622-33146 GCA_034783455.1 Micropsitta finschii
GGAAAGCGGCCTAGCAATGACCACCGCCAGCTCCCTCAGCACCCGTGGGTGTATTCCATCCGGACCCATCGATTTATGGATGTCCAGATTGCTTAACTGATCCCTAACCCAATCCACATCTACCAAAGCAAACTCCCCCTGCAAACGCCGTCGGGGGTTGCGTCAGGAGCGCCGGGCCCCGCCGGTGCAGCCCCTGCCCCCGGCCTGGCCTGCTCTTGGGCCGCACCACACGCACCCCCGGGGCCAGACCCCTTCGCAGGCCTCGCTGCTTGGCCTCATACACGTTGTGGTGGGGACAGCAGCGGGAAGGGGGACACACGCCGTGGACACAGGTTCCCCGTGTTGGGACGCACGCCTCGGCTGGTAGGGAAGCAGGCAGCAGGTGATGGGCTGTGAGGGGTTTGTATGTGCCGGTTGGGACGTGCCCGCTGATCACCATTGTCTTCCAGGCGGTGTTAGTGTGATGAGCCCTGGCAGGGCCTGGTCCTGCTGTGCACGACAGAGGCAGCCCAGGCATGGGCTGTGGCAGGCTCGGTTCACTGCTGCCCTGCTGCTGGTTACAAACCAAACCGAGAGCCTGAGGCTCTGCAGGTGATAGGGCTGCCAGTGTCCCATTCGCCAGCTTTGTCCTGGTTCCTGAGGAAAATAAGGCCTGCTGGAGTGAAACGTGTTACAGACTGGAGGGCCTGGCACAGGGATTTTGTTCAGTGCCAGGCTGGGGTAACCCCATCTGCCTTTCCCAGTGCTTCCATAGAATGGGGGCAGGACACTGTCCTGCTCCGAGCCCTCTGCTCTGGAGGCAGAACCCCACAGATCCGTGCGTGCTGGACCCTGCGTATGTGACCTTTCCAAAGCCAGACCCTGAGGAGCGCAGGAGCTGAAAGCCCATTAATTGGTGATAAAGGGCTTTGTTTGTCCTCCTGCCGCGCTGCTGGTGGCTTTATCAGAGGAGCTGAGCACACTCTGAAGTCGCTCTGGGAGCTATCTTGGGTACTGTCCTTCCTGAGCAGAGAGTGATAACAGCCCAGCAGTGACAATGGTGGAGAGCAAATGTGGGTCAGGAGGGAGGGAGACAGGCTCTCCATGCCAGCACCGTGCTTGCTGCCTGTGACCTCTGTGCTGGGTGGCAGGTGTGAGGGTCTGGACACCCCACCAGCAGCTGTAGTGGTGGGGGTCAAAGGAGAAGCAGGGCTTGGATCTGTGGCCCTTTCAGGAGCGGAGGCCCAGGCTGGGGGAGCAAGTAGCATCCCAGGGAGCTGTGGGCCAGAGGGGCTGTGTGGAGAGCTGCGAACAAGCCCTGGCTTGCGCCCATGGCATGCGTAGGCTACTGCTCTGCTTTTTGGGACAAAGCATGAACCAACCCCAGCTGTTAAAAATACACACCAATACTTGTGCACTTGCGGCGCAGTGCAGCAAAGTATGTACACGCACACTCGGGAACGGCTGGATGGTGCTTGGGATCCTGTTTATAACGAAATCTAGCTCGTGGCTTTTTTCGCCCCACAGCCAACAAGTGATTGGTACAAATGTTCCCTGGGTGAGGCTGAAAATAGATGAGGAACTGCTGGCTTTGGGGTCAAAACAGGGGGAAAACGGCAAATAAATGAAAAGGAGGTACAGGACCACAGGGAAGGTGCCTTGCTATAAATAACCTTGAATTCTGAAGCCCAGCATAAATATTTTTCTTTCTTTGCCATAACACTGCCTGGTAGGCAGGGAAGCAAGCAGCCTCTGCTGTGATGGCAGGCTTTAAAGTAAAATGTAAGTTTTGATCTCTGAAATCAAATAACCCTAACACAATGCTGCACGCTCCTGCTTCTGCTGGGAGGGGAGGTGATGCAGGGCTTGCAACTCCTTTTCTTTTGTTAAAGAGACTGTAACCCAGGCTGAGGAGAGCCTCTAGAAATGGTTCAGGGCTAGAAAGCAAAGTTTTAACTACAGTGTTTGTAATCCCTGCGCTTCCCCTCCCCAGGAACTGCTGCTGGCATCAACCCAGTGTGATTTTTGTAGCCAAGCAGCGTGTCCTTCCCTCTGACCTGCAGTCCTTTCTGTGGAGAGCAGAGGGGGTGCGGGATGATGGGTGAAACTTTCCGGACAGCCAGTTCTGGCCTGCTGTGCCTTGTGGGACACACACATACCACACCCCCCAAATGAGATTTGCTCCATCACTCCCATTTCCTGCCTGGCCGGCTTTGCAAAGGGTTAAGCCAGAGCTGTCGGGGTGGCTGGCATTGGGGAGGGTCCTGGCTAGGCCCCTGCTCAGGATGTGCTGAGCTCAACAGTTCTGCAGGGCTGCAGGGGGAGGGGCTGGAAGAGAAGGAGGAGGAAGGGAGGGGATGCACCGGTTGGGGGGCCTCGGTGAGTGCCTCTGTGGTGAGTGCCTCTGTGCACGTTGGGTACAAGCCGTCTCCCACGTATGCGGGGGGGCACATTCCTACCCCATGGAGTGGCTGCCACTTTTCATGATGTAGTCCCTGTCTTACTTCACATAAGGTTTCAACAGCTCCGTGGCCCAGAAAGCTGCTTTTAGGTAGATTTACACATTGTTTTGGCACACAATTGCCAGTTGGAGTTGGCACAGAGGCTGGTGTGATCCTCTTTGTCCAAGTGGGGAATGTAACAAAGGGTCTGAGCTGGAAGGAAGCCATGGTTTTTGGGCTGCCCCCTAAGTGCCCGCAGGGTGGGTGCCTTTTGCACCCTCTCTGGCCCTGTCTGCAGTTACCAGGTCCCCAGTGGTGGCAGGGGCTGATGGGCCCACAAGGGGTGACCCCATGCATCCTCCACCACCGCGCTGAGCCAGGGGCCAGCTCTCAGGGACCAGCTCTCAGAGGCGATCTCCCAGAGGCGAGCTGAAGGCTGCAGCTGTGTGGGACGCCACGGCAGGTCCCGGCGTGCCGCTGGCTGGGCAAGTCTCCACCACAGCCGAACCTTTCAGGCTTCTTTACCCCCAGGACAAGCAGCTGCAGGCAGGCTGCCTGCCCGCGACCTGCGGGAGTCAAGCAGAGAAACAAGGAACATGCACACAAGGAGGAGCATGGATGGGTTTTGGCAGCCGAGAGGCCAAGTGCTGGGTTGGCATCGTGCCATTTACATGGTGGGGACTGTGAAATTCATCTCCCGAGTTCATTCATTTGCCTGCCTCAGGTAAAAGCCATGAGCTGGTGCTTGGGGTACTGCCCCTTGGTCCTGCATCCTGGCTGTGGGCAGAGGCCCTCCTGAGCCAGGTGCTTTGGCCGAGCCGCAGGGCGAGCGTGTGCTTTGATGCCATGGCCGGCACTGGGGTTGTGGCCAGCAGCAAGGAGCCAGGGAGGGGAGGCACGAGTGTGGCTTGTGCTCAGTACATAACGTTCTGCTGCGAGCACCCACAGGAAAACCAACTAGCAGCCCTGAACGGGGCTCTTTGTTCAGCTTTTTTTACTTTCCCTCCCCACATCAACTTTTCCTCGCAGCTGATGGGCTCCCTGCCCCCTGCTGCTCCCCTCCCAGCTGCAGACTCCAAATAGCCCCCAAGTGGCTCACCAAGCCCCTGACGATGCTGCAGAGACCCCTGAGGTGAAGGGCAACAGGGCTTCAAAACCCTGGGGAGGAATAGTTACCACCGTCTCTGCTCCTTGGCATGGTCTGATATTGGGGACCTCTATATTCATGGAATGTACCATAGCCCTGCACACATCAGGCTGTGGGAAGTAGAACCTGAAGTCCTTGCTCTCATACCCCAGATCACTCCAGAGCAACACTGGGAATGTCCTGAGTTAGTGATTCCATTTCTTAATAAATAGTGTGTGTAAGGGAGAGTGCGGGAAGCCAACACAAAACTGTTTACTGTGCTGTTCTGACAGCCAAGTATCTTTATGCTTGTAAACCAGTTTGGAGATTTAAATTGTAGTGCAGAAACCTTGCAGCCCATTCATGAGCAAGTAGGGGTGGAATGTTTGTTCCACCACAAAACACTAGTGTTTGAGACATCCTACAGAAGCTGAGTTCAGCACTACAGCTCCAAAATTACATTTTCACTGGGATGATAGATTTTTCAATGAGTTAGCAATGTCGAACAAGTGTGCAGGTGCAATTAAACCACCATCTGCAAGAAATAATTCACAAGTGAAAATGGGAATTGACCACGAATCTGAAAGTAAAAAAGCCTCATTTATGATGCCAAAGAAATGCTTTTCAACATAAATCTAGGACTTCTTTTTTCTCCAGAAATATTGAGCATATCCACTTCTACATTTGTATTCAGTAACTTATCAGCTTGGGAAATTCAGCTGTGATTACATTCTAGAATAAGAAGCCAGCATGCAAAACTGGCAAGATGGAAGAATAGAAAACTGAAAGCAGGCTGCCTCTGGAAAGATGGGATGGCTTATTGTTTCTCTGAGAAACTACAAGAAAGACCACTGCAGCTTGACATGACTTATAAAACTATAGAGGAAAAAGAAAGAAAACCAGGGTCTGTTTTTCATTTAGAAAAGCAGACATTTCTTAACCTCAGCTTTCCCCCATGGATATTTCATTTCAAAAAACAAATTGCAACAGCAATTATTAAAAGAAAACCTTTGTGGTTCAGACTTGCCTGAGGAAAATCTGCACAACCCTCTCTCTTCAGGCCACTGGCCACAGAAGTTGTACACTGCTGGCTGCAGCAGTTAATTAAGGTAGGGGCTTTTTCTCGGAGCAGACATGAGCTATAGATATTCCTTTATATAACCCTTTACATATTCTGAAGTAGGTGTCAAGCAGCAAGTAGAAATCTTTTACTATGGGGAAATGGCAATTTACAGTAATTATAATAAGAAAAAGAGAAATCGTTCTGATTCCTTTAATGCAGAGAGCATCGTAGTATTTCTGTGGAAGAATTGCACAGTACCTGTCTGCCAGCGAAATCGGTTTATGCGACGTATATACTGTCTGCACCGTTGGAGTAGGTATAGTGTCTGCCAAGGATCTCAGTACGGGTGACGGAGTTACCAGCGTTATCTTAGGGGATGACTGCACTGTACAGCACTGTAATTTGCTGTCTGCAAATTCTGCCTACAAAAAAAGTATACAGACACAGAAAGGAAAAAAGTGTAGATTAGCTTTCGCTATCGTCCACCATCCAATTCATTGCCAAACACTCAGTAACAAGTAATAATGAGAAAAAACAGTCTGTAGCTATAGCTGCTCAGTGCCACCTTCGTGCGTGCTGAACAGCCACCTCTTTTGATGTTTTTTTCAGAGCTGTGCCTGAGGGACAAGCCTGATGGCATCGTGCCCTACGTGAGATGAAACTCCATGTATGGGACTGGCAGCATTTGGATAAAAGACATAATCAGTTTGGAGAATGCTGCTTGTCATTATTGCATTTTCCCTAAAAATAAAGAATGCTGACTACATTTGGATTATTCTTCAGATATCCTATACAATTTTCTGGTGGGTCCCAAGTTTCAAAGTGTCCATCCCTTTTCCACACTTACTAACTGGAACATGCCTCAAGAGAAATATCCTTGTAGTATCTAGTGACAGGTAACATAAAAGCAATATTAGAAGTGCTGTTCTAAGACAAAACAGCAAGCAACCATCTCCTGTCTTTCAGCACTGCAGTATTACAGCAAAGACTGGGCCAGATAATAAAAGCGGAGGGATACGATGCCTAAAAATAAAACAGCCCTGGTCCTTCTTTTTGGCATGGACTATTTCTCATGCAAACCACAGTGGCTGGTGTCTTCCTGGTATCAGCTGCCTTTCTTTCTTGACAACTTTTTCTTCTGAACTTGGTTCAGGCTTTAAGGCAGGGAGGAAGATAAGTCACCAACAGCTTTCGAATATTGTGCAAAGAATCTTCAAAATGTCTGAGCAGATTTCAATTGCTCTTTTCAAAGATTTGCAATTCCCACTACACAGCCCATTGTTTGTTTTCTCTAGGACATTCTTCTCTTAAACAGCTGGCACAGAATGACTACTGCTCTGTAGGAAAACAAGCCAACATCATACAGTAGATTTAAAGCCAAACAGAGAAAAAGTTTTTAAAGACAGCCTCTCATGAACATAGAAGTGTTTTTCAAGATAATATGAATTCTATTTTCACTGCTTATAGCTGAAGGAAAGCATGGAGGATGTAGTTCATTCTCCTTTGATACTCAGAGTGGATATTACACTGAACATCAAAGGAACAATGAGCGATGCTTCCCATATTCTCCATCAACTTTATTTGGGTGAGCAACTGTTTCTCTCATGTCTGTTTGAAAAAGGAGCTGCAGTTTTGCTCTTGCCTCTTTTCCTAAAAGAAAGTGGAAGAAAGGCAAAGAGAAGAAGCACAAAGGGGAAGAATAAAAGAAAATAGATATTTGCAGACACCCACTGCTCACTGGGCGTGAACTGCAGGGAATTACAGTGGGAACTAATTATGTCCAGAAGTTTTCCAAGAGCTGGCAGTGTTGAATTGCTATGGGAAGTCAGTTCCAGACACAGATCATCCTTTCATATCTACTGCTGCAAACATGCACAGGATGTTCCTGTGATTCTGCTGCCCTTCACAGTGCTGGGGCTGGAGCTAAAGCAGAGCCCGAAGGCATCATTGCAGCCTACAGGTTTTGCACATGGAAGGAAATGTTTTGCTGCCTGGCAGGATAGGATTAGTGTTTGTGCTACCCTCCAAGATGGAATTCACAGTGACTGGAAGAGACACCAGCTGCAGAAAGGGACGGGTTTCCTGTGGCTATGGATAGCTTTGTGTTATACTGAAGGCCATCCTGGTACAAACTCAGGTAGAGTCTTAAAACCACAAGTCACGTCCCCCATTTCTTGAGAGTCATATGGGTGCTTCTTTAGCTGTAAGAGAAGGCTGAGGCTTTCAAAATAACAAAACAAGCTCAGCTTTAAAATATATATCTTTCCATTACGATCGTCACATTCTTGCTGTTTAATATTTTGTGCATGCTTTCTCCTCCCTGGCAAACACCTCTTCATGGAGTACCTGTGGGAATTAAAGCAAAGAAAAAATGTGCAGACACTGTTACAGGAGGTACTGTTTTCATTCTCATTCTGATAGTTCATGTTTAAATGAAGGGTTTGATGTAAATCAGGGAAAATGGAAGTAGTCTCTTAGCTAATCTGAAAGGAATCTCTTCTGCTAAAATAAACAAAGCCAGAAGTCCCAGAGATGAAGTTTATCCAAACTAAAGCCAACAAATGGTTGTTGTTGGAGGGGGTTATATCATGTTTTCCATTGTCATTTTGACATGAAACAGGCAGAGGCTTCCACTTCACAAACTTGGAGACAAGAAGATTGTCTCTGAAGTGAAAAATAATAAATAAAAGCAGTGGTTGGAAGTAGAATAGGTTTTCAGAAAGCAAAATGGAGAGAAACTTCCTTTACAAAGTACAAGATGAGAAAAAATATAGACTGCTTGAAAGTGTAAATGAAAAATATCGTTTACTGTGTCTCTGCATGAAAGATGAATTGCTCTGCTGTCAGTGTTGGAATTCATTCCTCCTTACACATTTCCAGCTTTTAAGGTAGGGTAAGCACACATCTCTATCTCTGTTATACTTACTGAAGAGACTTTCTGACTCCTGTAATATGTAATTTTTTACTGTCTGTAAAGATTCAGAGATCATTTCATTAGCTACAGCCAGGAACACAGTGAGGGTTAATCTCTGAAACTTTTATAGAGTCTCAAAGCAATGTGAGAAATATTAATGGCATGGTCCCTATACATAAATACAGGAATCTCCCTGAAACACAAAGTGCCTGACTGTGCTGAATGGAGAAAGATCAAGAAATTCTCTGGGAATTCCTTACAGATTTTTCCAGGGACAAAACACCTCTTGTCAGGGAAGCTGGAGAGAGTACTGACAGTAAAGCTTCACAAAACCTGTACAAATCAAAAAACTCAAAGGAAGAAAGAAAATCTATGGAGAAGTCACTGTCCTGCAGCAGTAACTAAGCCAGGGTACTGGCTCTGGTATCGAGTAATAGCATGGCCATAGGAAATCAAATGCAGTGAGTCACGACGTAGCATCTCTGTAACAAAGATAACATCATCATGAGCTGCATCACCATGAGCCGCACAGCCCCAAACAGCCTCCTCTCCAAAAGGAATCCATTAGATCCCCTAGACTGGAGATGGGCAGCAAGCCAAGGGCCAGGGGCTGTAGCATTCTTCTGCATCCATCCATGCACCCCTCAACATCATGACCTGAAGGTATGGATCAAAATACACTTTCTGCACCACTCCTGGAGAAGGAATTGCACATATGCCCAGTTCTCCTTTTGCACAAGGTATATTATCATAAATATGTCAAAAGAGGGGTAGGCTGCTAAAGAATTGCAGCAGGTAAAATGATGACACTAAAATTTTCATTCCTTTTTGGGTTGAAGGTTATTTTTCAATCCAAAATTACAACATTTCAAAACTGTAGACGTACAGGTGGTAAGTACTGAACCCTAAATCATGTTAAAGTTGTGCAATTCACCAACCTACCACCAGGAGAATATTCTTATGGTTGTCTTGTTGAATCAGATTATATATACACTTTTCAAGTATGAGTTTTATTTTTTAGAGTGTTGCCAAAAATAAATTGAATCTTCTCCATCACCTAGAATTTTTGCAATGATGTGGGAATCTAACCCAGTTACTTCAACACAACGCACTCCTCCCCCCCCCCCCCAGTTTTAACATCTTACCTTTTTCATGGCCAACAGGTTTTGTTTTCTTAGCCAAGAACTTTGTCTAGTTTCTTAAACAAGCGTGACTAAAGGCCAGCATAATCTGAAGTATTAATGGACATGACCATTGCACTAATTTCCAGTTCTGTGGGTTTTGATGAATTATTACTTCAAACCAACAAATTAAAATTCACAACTCTTACAGCAGCTGTGGCTTGTGCTCTTCTCGAGACTACTAACCTACCACAAAACCATCCAAAGCAGTATAGTTTTCACTGTGCCCACTGGCCTGGGAAAGCACACTTTGTTTCCTCCTACAGTTAGGCTTCACTTTTTAACTCTGAGGAGACTGCTTTTAATCCAAACTTCTAAATGACAGACTGCATCATTTCCATTAGTGACCTACAGCATACTTTCCTAATTATGAAGTCAGGTATTTCCCATTTTCTGCACAGTTCTGAGTAAAACAAGGTTTGAACAATATTAGTACATAACCAGAACAATAACTAATGGATCCATGTCTGTCTGGTTTATCAGCCAGTCAGTGAAACAAAAAGTGATAGCAATTCACTCCTTTCCTTCTCTTGAATGGAATCTATTAAACCTAGCATCCAGCGAACATATCTGTTGTATAAGGTTGGCATCAGCTAAGATTTTGCATGTGACACCTGGCTGCCTATTTCAAACCTCAAAACTTTGGCAGAAGCTGGAAGAGGAAATAGGATCTGCTTGTAATCTGCAGCACTAAGACTGGAGCAAATATAATGACTCTGAGGCATTGACAGTAATATTCATGCCAGAGACAACACCCTTCTACCTCTCCTTCTTCCCCATGTGATAAAGGAGTGGATGTTTCCAACTCCACCTCCTCTTTTAAAAAATCAATCTACATAGATTTGGCCTCAAATCAAAAACAAATCTGGAAAATAATGGAAAGGATATATAATGGTCTCATTTTCCTAAAGCTAATGTCTTCCAGGGATGTGTGATTTAAAATGTCTTTATGAAATTTGTCATATTTCCAAGAACATATATATAATGTTTAGAGGGGGTGGATTCCCCAGGCCTTCATTTAGCATTACTTTTCCAGACCAGAAAGGAATGTTGCAGTTTTCCTAAGTCTAACCTTGCCTGCCATGTGCTTGGTAAAAAACTGTTAAGAAAAATGGAAGAACGGCAGTAAACCCCTGATCTTTCATACCTTCACATAGTCCGGGTTATTTATGATGGTGTAATTATCTGTTGGCATACAGGCATGCTTCATCTGGTTTTACCTTCCAAACTCTGGAGGGGGATTTTTCTGTATTACCAAAATCTTAAAAAGTTTTCACTAATTAAAGATAGTCATTACCCTTAAACTAGTTAATTTATCAACAAAGAATGCCTATGTGCATTGTTGCATATAGGTAAGTGTTAATAATGTCAACCCGGCAGTCTCACAAATACACTGCATCTGTGCAATAGCTGTCTACTTCATTGCCTATCAAATCTTTATAAGTTAATGAAAGAAGAAAGCAAAATGGCTAACCCAAGGTGTTTACAAGTTTTCCTAAAACATCAACCTTCTTTTCTAGGGGATCAGAACTTGGTGCTCAGCATAAAAAGTTCTTTGCCTCCTGAAACCTGTATGGAGTGGTTATATTTAATTTTAAAACTGCAATTTGTGACTGAAAGTAAGCTGAAAGGTCAATAAGTCTTCTCAGAGATATTTCAGGATTCAGTCATTACCTCAGAAATAAGCTTCCTGACCAAACACCCAAGATAATATTTACATTTCAAGGAAAATGCTCTAATTACATTAGAGCAAAACAATATTTGGAATAGTAACGAAGGGTTTCTGGCTCTACTCTCACACTGCTTTTAGAACAGTAGTGTTTTCTTGATCACCTCAGTTAAGTTCCTTAAGAACTATGTGGTGTGTGTCTGGGAAGTGTCAACACTCTAGGTGACTGAGATGTCCATTAACCATCTTAGATGCAGCTGAGACAGGCCCAAATCCATCTGACCTCCCTTTTGCCACCAATGAGGGCAGGACTGTGCATGTGCTTCCTTTGTAGCTGGTGGAATCTGCCAAGTACCTCTAATCTAGATAACATGCTAAAATCTATGCTGTCTTCTGCAATTAGCTGTCTTAATTGACTAGAAACTCAAGATAAATAGGATGAATGTAGGCTGTAAGGCCAGCATATACTTGCACAAATTGTGGTGGCTGGTAGAGGATGGATTTCTTTCCTGAAGAACCATTACAAATTCTTACACTTTTTGTTAGTTTAATATGCAGGATGTAAAAGTGCCTTCAAATGCTGGAACTGAATATACATTGCTGGAATATGAATTATCTGTCACGTCCGAAGCACCAGCTTTATTTCACATCTGCCACTAGGAGGCATTTTATCTTGAACAGTCATGGCTTGCAAACGCCTTATGCTAATTTGACACACATCAGGAAAGCCGAATTGTGTCAAGGTGATTTCATATGCAGGCTAAAAGCATCCTAGTAGGTTAAAAGGATAGAAGTCACAGAAAATTCCTTGTTCCACAGTATCCAGCTCCTGAGCTTTTGAAGAGCTTCAGCCTGAGGGCATACTCAAATCCTTGTATTTCCTAGCTACTACAGCAAGACAAAGAAACACATAGCCCAGAGGTACATCTGACTGTCCTAAACTTAGTGTATACCGAGCAGTTTCCTTAATATCTTGCCAAGTCTTGTCTCCTGCCAGGCTTTTCCAAGGAAAATTTTATATTGACTTACATTTGATACTAACCATATAAACATTTTTCTTGACAAGAGAGAGCATTTTAGCATGTCTGGAAATTCTCTTATGAATTGTGGAAAATTTGGTTTCCCAGTCCACTGCTGCCCTGCATGTGAATTAGTGATACTAATAATCTGCTACTTCAGTTATTATTTTCTGTGAGAAAAGCATATCCAAATATGTGGAAAGGAACATTCCAAAGAGAGGACAGAGTCAGACATTTTAAGGGATAACTAGTGTTTTATCAGTGTCTCTGTGAAACCACATCCCTGTAAGCAGTATGGAAGTTAGCCCAATAAGGAAATGTTACTACGCCATGAAACAGGAATGTGGCAAAGAAACGAGAATACTCCTTCACATTTCATTTTTATATTGTTCTTCTAGTCAAAATTTACCATTTCTTGAGTCAAATATCTGTTGCACCTCAGAAGCATCCAGGGGTACTACCACAGTGAGGGTGAGAGACCTGACATTCAGAGGGGATTTGTTTATTGGGAGAAATAAAACTGATGTTCTTTTTATATTGTCTGGTCCCTTAGTCCTTGTCCCTCTTAACATAGATACATATATTTATATATAAATAAAAAATATACATAATGCATATTAACTGTATGCACTATGTTATACGTGCTATAAGCAGAGAAAACTTACAGCATACATTTACTCAAATTTTATAGCATTTTCTTCACCAAGGATTACTGAAGGAACAGCTTGTGTACTGGGAAAGCAGAAACAGAAAAACATCAGTTCACAGTATATTATGTTTCTCTTCTACAGAGCATCTTTATGTTTTGTTGGGGTTTTTTTTGTTTTGTTTTGTTTTTTTTTAGTTAAAGCCCTTGCAAGGCTTAGCCTGTGTCTGTGCTGCTTGATGAGGGAGGCTGGTATTTGGGCATGCTGCTGTTGCATATGATGTTACCTCATTTGCTCATGCACAGAGCTCCCTGAGCTCAAACTGCTCCACTGCTAACAGCCTGCTGGTGGACTCACAGTCACCCTCCTTGGCAAAGGTGCCTTTCCAGGTATGCTGCAGCAGACAGATTTGCCATGAAATGGCTAGAGTAATCGTTTTCATGATTTGTATCATAGAGTAGGGTGCTGCTTTAAAGGCATTTGGCTTTCCTTTACTGCACTACAGTTTTTTTGGCTGCTGCTTACTAAGTTGTCTGTAAAGTTCATTGCCTCGATGCAGGAGTAAATACATTGCAGATCTTTTATATTTACAAGAAAGGAAAATGTGTTCTCTTAAGGAAGCTCTGGTTTACAATGTCTGGCAAGTAGGAACAGAGCACATCCAAAAAAGGTCAGCTGTACTTGTGGAATGTCATCTGTTTAACTTAAAAATTCATACCAAACTAATCTTCACTGTAAGTTGAATTATTGTATACAAAGTATTTTTTTTCCCTCTCTAAATTCCATGTACATTTGGGTTTTGGTGTTCCCGTTCTCTGTAAACAAGCACACACGTACTCCCATGGACTCTCAGATACGATCAGCTGCTAATCAGTCTCCTGAGGGATGGAAACAGCCTGCAGATGCACAATTCAAACTATTGCAGCTGAGGGAATTAATTTACCCTTCTGCTTTATGACTAAGTAAAAGTCCCATAAGCTGACATATTTTCATATGCTCTCTTAAAAACTGTTTCAGTAAAACTGGTTAGAATTTTAAGGCTTTTTTTTTGCATGCAAATTGTTTAAAGAAACCCCATGCTGCCAGTAGAAAACATACAAGTACAGAGGAGAACTTCAAACAAAAATCCTGGAAGCACAGACTTATTGCTTGTGACAAATAACTTCACGGCAGCACAGAGTTAAACAGTTAAAATGGTATTCCAAGAGTTAAAAGAAATAGCTTAAAAACTCTCCGCTGTCTGTAATACGGAAACAAGTAAGAACAAGAACAAATGCAGCTAAGGCAGACAGCACTATACAGTCCTTGTAATCACAGAGGAAAACAAAGTGAAGAAAAACCTTCGGGGATAGTGATGAAATGAGGTTGGAGAAAAAGAAACAAAAAAGTCAGAACAAAATTGGAAATAATTTACAGAAAAGCAGGAAGAAAACAAGTGATGAAACCCAAAAAGTTATGTAATTTTGGTAGCAGTGTTTGGACTAT
>JAVHNF010014933.1:34085-51333 GCA_034783455.1 Micropsitta finschii
ACCCTGCTCTTGCAGGGGGGTTGGACTAGATGATCTTTTGAGGTCCCTTCCACCCCTTGGGATTCTGTGATTCTGTGATTAACTGCAGCAGTGTCCATTCATTTGTTCTTAAGTGTTGCTGAGATTACAATGACCCAGGGAATCATCTCTCGTATTTCATTAATGCCATGACCTGTCATCCCCAAAAAAGTGGCCCATATCTCTGTATGCACTACAGAACAAGAGCAGCTTAATGTTACCTTTTAACTTGAAAGGTATTAGTTCTCATTTCAAAACTTATTTATCTGAAGTACATTTGCACTTAAACTGGGTAATCCTTTTCTGCCGCGGTCACCTGAGGTGGAAGAGGTTGAAGCAAGTATGAAGAGACCTTGAACAATTTGATGCTGCTTTCAACATACCTTTTGGGCATGAATTAAATACCTCCCAATTTTCCTCATTGACTCTGTTGGGATGGTGGAATCATTTTGTGCAATTTCATATCCAGTATCATATTACTTAACAGGTTGGGTTATTTGGTTTATAAACTTCAGTTTTATAATAATCAACAAAACTAACCATGTCCTGTTGAGCTATCTTGGACCTTAAGACAAAATGCTTCAAATTTTTATGCACAGGCCTGCAAGGTTTTCTTCTCTTTTGGAGTTATGCTCAGGATATAAATTAGAACCACAATATTTAATAATACCTGTATTGATTCATTTAGCTCTCTTCAGGATGAGTGTACAGACTAAACACTGGATCCAAAGCATTCTCAAGTATAGAATTGCAATTAAACTGTTTATCAAAACTGCATGCAGACCACTTTATTGCCATTCTGTTTTCTGTATTAATTCCCACATGTTCATCACAGTGATTGTTTAATTTACGTGAAACTTAATGAATGTTATATTTTAAGTGTTCATATATAAATGGCGAAGGAAAACATAAAAGAAATTTGATCACAGTGTTTGACTTAGAACAAATTTCATACTCAATTTTACATTTTTTTCTGCATATTTGACCACAGTAAAGATTTCTCTACATTTCTTAAGTTTGTCTTTTCACAAAAAGAGAACACCTTTAATGACACCCTTATTTGCACCATTTCACCAAAGCTTCAATTTTTACAGAAAAACACTTGATTGTTGCGGTAACGTTAAAATTCTAAGAACAGTTCTGTATTGTTTACCTTGGAAATGGAACTGTTCTCTAACTTGATTAGGAATCCAGATTTATCCATGCTGCCTACTATTTCCCATAGGCATTGGGAGCTCGATTTGTGGGCTTGAGTTGGTACAGAAATGAATATTGAGGTTTCTGTATAGAAGCATAATAAATATCACCTAATGATTACATCCCATAAAAACCCAAAATAACCTAAGGACCTTATCTTCTTTGGTTCTGCAGTATATTTGCTGTGGTTCAGCAAGTAATGAATGGCAACTCTTAGCTACACTGGAATTTCTCACTAGTGCTACCTTTACATAATAGTGGTTTTAGAATTGATTTTATAATGCTGGTGTAAAACTACGAGGCAATTGCCATTTCCAGTCATAAGTCAATTCCTTTTAACAGAATATTCACCATTTTGTTTTGTTTTAATTATCTTTACACCATGGACACTTTATAATCAAAGGCTTCTTTTTCACATACTCTGCACAGAAACAGGCCCTCTATAATTCCACACACCTTTTTCCTTGAGACCTGCAGACAGTTTTTGAATATTTAGTAAACAGTCCTTGATTAACACTCACCTTCCCAGGGAGGTAATGTCTTGGCATTCCTAAACAGGAAAAGGTACTCATATCAGAACTGGAGCATTTTTGCATGGGGGAATCTGAAATACTTACATTATTAAACTTATTTGTGCTCTACTGCAGATTCCATGAAAAATGTGTAGGCCAAAACTACTGACCAAACTCTGTGTCAGATGACTGGAGCATTCATGCTACTTCTGCAATTTGAGATTCTTTGTGAATGTTTGGGTCTTGTGGATAATAACATTCTGCCTCCAAAAGACAAATGAGAGACATGATTTTACATATTTATCAGGTGACCTCAGGTCCACCTTCCCAAAAGACCATCCTTAAGCAACTGATCTAAGTGTTACTTTGAAAGTTCATGAAGTTCTGACCTGCAGAACATGCTAGCAGCTATCCCTTTTTTCCAAAAGAGCTCAATCTGAACTGAGAATCTTCATTTTTTGCCATTCTAATTACCTCAATGTCAGGAGCAAGATAGATATTTTTTGTTCTGTGTGGATTTTAATGATCAGAATTTAAAAAGCAGTGTATAGTTTCACAGAAATAAAACATTGCAAATAACAACCAAAAGCAGAGGGTGAGAAAGGAAAAAAAAAAAAAAGAACAAAAAAGAAGGTATGTAAGTGTAAAGAAGCTTTTGTTTTTGTTCATATTGTACTTTGTGAATCAATACAAATGCCAAAATACACTATTTTTCTCTCAAAGCTGTCCTTTTAAAAAACACGAAATAAAAAAAAACCCACCTTCTTTAATGATTCCTATTTATGAGCTAAAATAATACAAATTATGACTGATGGACAGCTACGGGAATTAAGGTGGCCAAGTCAATGAAATTGTTTCATCTTTCTACCATCTTTCCATTTTCACTGAAATTATTTCCTAAGATAATGGGAAATCAGCTTTTGAGACACAGCCTCTTGTTCACACATGCTCTGTTTTCAGCTTTGCACAGCTTCAGTGTTTTCACAAATAAAACTTTTTCAGGAATAAAAACTTTTTCAAAAGTCCCGTGCAGATTAAATTAAATCTTTCATCTGAGTCATGCTGGGAACTAACTGTGTTACAGCACAGCTGTGAAGGTTCTTAAGAGAGCCAACATTATGACTGCATATGGGCAGAGCAGACGGCACCCACAGCAAATTTTCTTCACAGCAGGAAGGACACAAGCCAAGCTAATTTAATGACCTTTGGGTGTACTGAATGCTAGGGAATTAAAAATCTATGGCCAGGGAGTGGTTTTTCTGCACCGAACACGTACTTACTCTTGTTGCCAGTGAAGGAATCTGTTAAGTTGGAACACTGGCCCCATGCCTTTGTGAAGATGCTCATCCTTTTCAGCAAGGTGTCAAAATTATTTCCACTGTACAACTGAAATAATCTCAGACCTTCACTTTTTTAAAGAAATAAAGTCCTATCCACCTAAAGAAGTACTTCATGAAATAGTTATAAGATTTTGTGAAAGGAGAATATCTTGTAAAGGCTTTTGTACTCTACAACTACTGTTTGTTTTACAACAAAATAACATAAAATGGCACAAAAGATTTATAAATGTATGAACAAATTTTGTCATGAATTTGGGTCTATGTTTAGTTTTACACAATCACAAGAAAATCATGTTTTGGTGTATCTTAAAGTAACGAAACCCCTGTTGAATCCATCAGAAGAGTAATCTGAGAATGAGTTATCTTAAAAAGTAGGTTATCCTTCATACCATGAGGTTTGTGTAGAAGGTGAGAGTGCATCATGCAAATCAAGTAGTCACTCTGTTGGCCTTGCTCAGGGACCAGTTGCTATCTCTGCTGTCTCTGCTCAAATCGCTGCTGCTCCAAACATTACACGTAGTTCCCAGAAGGACTCAAGTGGACTGTACTTCAGCTATTGGTCTTCAGCATTGAAAGGTTCCAGGTTTTAGGCTTCAGCACCAGCAATCCAGCACATTTAATGAGCACTCTTTTTTGTTTGACTTTCTAAAAAAAAAAAAAAAAAGGAACAATAACTGTAAGATGTAGCCAAGATTTTTTTAAATTATTGTTTCACATATTTCTGTTTGCTGATTTATTGTTTTTCTAATGAGAGCATAAATATTCTTCTTTGAATTTACTAAAGAATAACAAAAGGCCATCCATACTCATATGACTCATTCTTCAGAAAAAAACCCAGAAAACAGAAGAACAGAGATTAAATGTTTTAACTCTTGAGCTGTTCAGTATTAACATGATTGGAAGCAAATAAAAACCAATCCTAAATGAAGGCACTGGAGATGTGCAAGTAGGTCAAAGAACGTGGCAATACAATTCATGCATTGGCCAACAGTATGAGGCAGGTATGACGTTCTCTTCTGGACTGTAAGGGCTCTGTGTGTCCCAAAGAGTACACTGTTTTCCTAGTATAGAGAAACAGCATCCAGCTGCTTTTCTGCAAGAAGTGTATGACACTGGGTTCAGGCCTGCTGCTGTTCATGCTGGTGGGTGGGTGGCCAGGGAGGCAGACTGCAAGGATTCTCTCTACCTCTAATGGGATTTCTTTTGATCCATGACGTCTTGTCACATTCTTTTCTTTGCTGTTGACTCTGGCATATTGCCACAGAGCCCATCATACATCTGCTGTTGAAAAGTGGTGGCACTTAATCTGTCCAGTGTCACTCATAGAGAACAATGTGGGACCCTAGCTTAGATACATGGATTAATCTGTTCTGCTTTTCAAATGTAGCTGTCCTTTCCTTTCTGTCCTAAGAACATTAAATTGCTAACTGTAATTGTTACCTGTATTTGAGCCCTTTAAAGTCTGTACTAATAACATTAGATATAATGGCTGACAAAGATATTAAAAAAGAATATCATAAATATGTATGTAGTTATACTGCTGATCTGAACTCATTTCATGGCTAAATTCTATGCGGGCTTGCAGTTTGTTTTTTTTTTTTTTAATATTACAATGCAGAAAACCCTAGTTCAAACATCAACTGGCAAGAACTGTTTGGGCTATGACAGGCAAGTTTGGGAAAGTTTTGCTAGGTACTCTGAATTAAAGAAGATACCACAAAACCACCTCAAAGTAGTAACAACAAAGTTGTGGTGGTCTCTGGTGACCAAGTTAAATATTTAGAAAGAATCATCTGGAAAACAGAGTGAAAATACCGCACTTTTTTTTTCTTTTTTCTTTATTTTTCTTCCCTGAAAACTCTATGTCATGAAGAGTGGTGATAATATAATTATTTTTATATTTTTACTTGAAGCACTTATGTTAATGAATTGGATTTAAACTATTCTATGAATCAAAATATCATGCCTCACTAGAGATCCATTTACTCTTCGTTTTTTAAAGACAAGAGATGCTTTCCTAACAATTGCCTCTCATGGAGTAGTCGAAATGAATATAATAGAAAAAAATATTTTATTGGAAGAATATAACAACGATAGGGTTTTTAATATACAGTTTTGAGGATTAGAATCTTCTCACTTATCAATATAAGAATGTGTTCTGTTCAGCAGATTCTACACACATGGGAAATTTAGATAAGTGTCTACTTCAATTAATTAAATCAGTATTTGAAAGTATTAGAAACCCTTTTTTCAAACAGCAGAACAATGAATAGCCAGGTATGAATATACTGAAAAACAGAGTGCCATAGTCTTGATTTTGAGAGCAAAGAAGAGTATGTTTTTAAATGATAATACATGTAACCTCACCTCCCCTGCCCCAGCTAAATTCACTGTGTTCAAAAGGATATTGTACTATACTCCTGGTAGAGATCAGTCATGCTCCAGGACCCACACTATCAAAGAAATCTTGCATGCAGAAAATTAAAATAAGCAGATGTAGAAAGAATCTCTCAGTGAATGCTACTATATCTGATTAGTATTTATTTCAAGATTAGAGATCTGGTCTGGGTCATTCTTTCCTGGTGGTAGCAGCATGGTTTTTAATGCAGTGGCAGTGTTCATCCTGTCCAGTAGACATAGGAGAAAAGGAGGCTCTCAAATGCAAAGAGATTCCCCAGCGGGAACCAAGGACTAGTCAAATCTCCCTGCTCCTGGGAAACTCTGCATCTCATTGGCATGGAAAGAGTACCAATCTCCAGCCACCCACTCTGCATCTCCCCCCACTGGCTTCTGCTTGTTCCCAAGGACAGCAGAACACACACTGTCAGGAATTTATGAAACAAGCAGACACGTACAGGGCTGAAAATCTGATCTGCTGCTACAGAAATCTTGGGTTCTTTGCACAACAGAGAATTATGCCTGTTTCCATTCCCAGAGCTTCTGGTGCTGTTTTTGATTTAGAATTGCACTTCCTAATTTATAATGGTCAGGAGGTCAGTGTTGTTTTACTATCTTTCCCATAAGATGCCTTACTGTCCTACTTTATGTTTTGCCATTGTGAACAAAACCACTGCATACTGTTATTTTTCCAGCTCCCAAGATACCACACATGACCATTTTAACTTCTCAAAAAGTGAAAGATTTTCCTTTGGAAGAACAATGAAATTTCAAAATTACTAGTTGCTTTACATATACCATCTCTAGATCACCGAGAACTTCAAGTGTCATTTTGTGTTAAGCAAATGGGAAACTACAACATAAAAGTGAATATTTTCTAAAAATAAAGAATAAAGAAATAAAGATATGAGGAGAATCCTTGTCCTGATCCAGCACCATATTTAATGAATTACAGTTTATGCAGGTTGTCATGTACCTCAAATTTTGTCCTCACTAGCCAAATGACACTCACCATTATTGCTCAGAAGTGTAACTAGCATTCCTGTCAAACTCTTGGTACGTTTGGAATCAGAGCTGTGCCACCAGCGAGTGAAACAGTAAATCATTTTGTAGCTTTATGCTGCTGTTCTGTTAGTCCTCTACCAAAGTCCAGACGGCGCAGATCAGCACATGCAAACTTTCTATATTTTTGTCTGAACTCAACTAAAAATAAAATAAAAAGACATTTCTTAAATACAGGCACAGCGTAGAACACATTTCTGAGGATGTATATAGAATTCTTATAATGGTTAACATCTCTACAAATCTGCATGAGCACAATCTACAGACCACTGCTGTTGATGTTTACATTCCTAACTAAATCAGGTGTTGCAATGCAAAAGCTATCAACATACTAACAGATTTCACTGGTTGATACAAAATATTTCTGTACAACTGGAAATTGATTTTTTGCCCCACGCCTGTTCTCAGTAAGCGGAATTCCTTCCATTTTCATGATTCAAGGTCACTGCCTTAGAGAAACAACAAAAAAATTTGGGTCCTGCCTAGTGCTTTCTATCTCTTTAGCCTTTTAGCTTGGAGCAACCTCAAGATGAATATTTATTGTAGCCTTTTTTTGGCACGTGCATGTACATTTGCCTGGATGCAGCTCTCTTTGGAGAACAATATGATACAAAGCAAGCATCCTGTAGGCTATTAATTACGAAAAAATACTGATAAGCATACCTATTCGTTCCACATCACAAAACAGTATAAAAGATCATTCCCTTCTAAACAGCCTTGCAGCTTGCTCTTACACACCCTTCAGAGGCACAGCCAAGTGGCAAGGTGCCTGACTCTGGGGCCTGGAGGCTGGAAAGTGAAAGACCTACTGAGGGCTGCTGCACCCATGCAGGAATGCACAACTGCATCTTGAAATGTCAGTAGAAAAAGTAGCAGCAGCACTGCCACATGTTGCAACAGGTCGCCACATGTTGCAACAGGTCACCACATGATAGAGCACTGTTGCAAGACCTTTGTATTATTTTATAGCCACCTTCTCTTGTAAAATGGTGAAAAGTATGTGGGTGTTATACACTAGTGCATGTCACTGTTAAAACTTGGTGACAAAGAAAGCTCACTGGAAGATTTATGAACTTCTACTGGGGTAGATCCTGACTATCCACAGAGTTAGAGCTGCCCTTGCTTCCTGTGTCAGCAGCTGCCTCCAAAGCAGGTACCCTCTTCTGCCACACCAGACTCCTGGTGCCACATGGCTTTGACAAAACCAACTGCAAAGGCACATCCTCAAGAAACATCAAGAAAAAGGAAGATGCATGATAAGTCTGAGGATGTTATCATAAAATGTTTTGAATGTCAGTGGCTCCCATTTAAAATAAAATCTCACAAACTATGCCACAGTAAAGCCTAAGCATACCTACCCCTCAGTGCAGATGATATTGTGATACAAATAACACTAGTTAGAGCATTATTTTTGTTTGTTTTCAGGTAGCTACCCAGACCCCAGAGAACTTGCAGTCTGGTAAAATGGCAAGCTACATAAAGTGATGTACAGTCTGAGCATGATGTTGCAAACAGGGTTGAAGCATACAGGCTTTATTAAAAACATACTTGCCATAGGCTCATGATAAAGTATGATCAACCTTACTTAGCTACGACCTAACAAAGTGTGTATATGTTAAGTGCAAACTTATGACACTATTGTTTTAGTGATCAGAGAAGTGTTTTTGAATTTTAGCTTAAAGGAGCTTTCTAACGAATAGACAGCATTAAAAATTTTGTCAATGCATTTTGATAATTTTTTGTTGCTGTTAACCTGTGAATAAAATGTCACAAAGGTAAAAAACACATATATTTAAATCAAATATCTCCTATATGAAACTGTGGGAAGAAGGGGAGCAAAGTCTTTTCTATTAACCTTTTTTAAAACCTTTTCAAAGTTAGAATGAGGTGTCTTTATAGAGCTCTTTAAAAAAAAAAGAAAAGACACCAAAACTTACAGAAATATTGTTTTCAAATAAATGACAGTACAGAAAATTCACCTTATTAGTACCTTTGGAAAACTGCAAAGCTCTCAGCAGCAATACTTTAATATTCATGAGAAATTTTTAATGTTGTACTTGTAAAAGTACACAAGTAGCGTGGATTGCAATTTCTGCTGGACAAAGAGTAAAATATAATTCAAACCATAAGAATTCAAAGAATTTGACCTTGAATAACTTGTAATGTTATCAATCTAGCAATGTGTTCTAATTTTTCTTTGGAATAGTGCATTGGCTATTTTGGAATACAATGAGGAAGTTAGTTTTAATCTATTAATGCAGAGCTAATAACCCCTCAAAAAGGAAAAACAGCTATTAGTTCTTCCCAGAAACACTGCAACTGGTTCTTTCTGGAACTGACATTGGGGTCTGATATTCTGATAGATTTCAAGCTGAAAGGAAATTTTGAATATTATTTTTAGACTAAATCAGAAGTCCAAAACACACAGATGCTCATTATGTAAGTGTTAAAGTGGATCCGAATTACATTCATAGACACATCCAGGTCTTTTTAACAAACTTAATATGGAAAGAAAGCATCAAGAACCTTGCTCTATTTTCTGATTCTATGGAAAAGTCAGGCAAAAAATGACACAGACATAATCTCTCACTACAAAGTTGTTCCTACCCTTCAGGAATGGCTGTGGGAAATGATGTCAGATGTAGAAGAAAATGAGAAGAGATTCTGTTCTACAATTTTTAAATGCAGTCTATTCTTTTCAATGAGCTGAATA
Source organism: Micropsitta finschii (assembly GCA_034783455.1). Taxonomy (NCBI): domain Eukaryota; kingdom Metazoa; phylum Chordata; class Aves; order Psittaciformes; family Psittacidae; genus Micropsitta; species Micropsitta finschii. Next base: position 43,325 of record JAVHNF010014933.1, read on the forward strand.
ACACATAAGTCAGACCCCTGAATACATCAAACAGTATAAACATCACAGCCCTATCTTGTCAACATAAAGAGATTTACTACACTCCTTACTACAGAAGCACTTTTGACTTCACAGACGTGATGCCTGTTGTATCTAGGCTGGCTTGATCTCCTTGGGAATCTAGATGCAAACCCATTCAAACAGGCACAAATTAGATATTTTTTAAGTTACTATTGATTTCTCTCAAGAGAACACTAGGAGGTAAAATAGGATCCCTATACATATTGACTGATTTCCAACAGTAAGAATCTGTGGCCACCTCTGAAAGACAAAGCTCCCAGCAGTATTTGGATGGTGTAGATACCTGCCATTTACACATCTTGCATTTTCTTGTTTTGGAGCTTCTGATCTGGTTCTCACTGTAATTACACATCATTTGATCAACAAAGACCACCACTAACATCTGGAATCAAGTTGGACAAAAGGAAAACAACACAAAATAAGGAAATAAGGTTTAAGATGAGCTATTCAGACCTGTGATAGCTGAAGAGCCTGCTCTTCAAACCCTTTACCCGTTGTCCCCAGAGCACTATTAAGCAACCCCACAGTCAGCCAGCAAGGCACAATCTAGACACTTTGCATCAACAAGTCACTACTTGGCTGACCTTGCAGTCTCTCAAATATCTTCAGGGAATCAGGGGCTTTAAGCTGCTCTTTCTTTGGACATTTCAGTTTCACAGTCATCATACTAATGATTTTTTGTTGTTGTTGTTTTTAACCACTTAACAAAAATCTAAGGACATTAAGTTGGTGCTTCCTTGTGTGCTGCTATTTCAGCCTATTTGTAGCATGAACACAAAAGTTTGACCCAAAGTGCTTACAGTATTTCTTCTTTGCTTTTTGCTTTGACTATTAGGTCAAATTCAAATTAACTACAAGTTTTACAGTTTTAGCATTAATTTCAGATATAGGACGTTTTTAAGGACACCTTGTAATTTTTAAGCCATAAGTACTATAAAACAGTCTTCACATATGTGAGATTGTAAAATGGGTATTGTAAAATGCTCCTTTCACGTGCAACATACTCACAAATAATCCAAATATTTTGAGTATTTTCACTAATGACCTTTATTTTTAAACAGCTCTATTTCTATGAAAACATGTTTGTCTGCAATGAGTTACCATCTAACCACTGTTGAGTTAACCTGGCAGGTTAACCTGGTAGGTTAACTCAACAACCTTTTTGTTCTCCCTTCAAACAGGACTAATGATAATCATCAAAACAATTACCTGTCAAAATGGATAACTATAAAACTGTACAGTGAGTGCCAGCTATTCAAGCAGTGAACTATCAAGGTTCATGGCATGGGTATTGCTGGAGTAACCAGGAAAAGGGATACAGACTCTAAGAGACTGCTAGGTTTTGGTAAGAACCAGACCAGGCAGTTGTGCAGGCAGAAGTTGATTTTTGAGCCACAAAGTCTACCGAATCAAAGAATATTACGACCTGAGATCACACTAGGACAGAGCAGAGATGCAGAAGGCTTGACACCTCAGCCCTGCCAGCCCCTTGGAGCCTTTTCTCTCCCACTCTGTTAATCTTAGTGATATAAACTATCTTCAGAAAGCATAGCTTCTTTAAGGTGTACCTATCCTTCCTGCTTTTAAAAAATATGTCTATACGTAATATATTTTAAACCAATGTGGGTTTACATAATATATTTTACTATAGACTGGCCTTGCTTTTCAAAGTTTTAGTCTGTCTCATGAGATGACTTCCTCAGAAAGCATATTTGGATGTCCAAGTTATTTTCACATTTGGCAGTTATCCGTTCCCCAATCTCTGTGTACTTTGGGAAGCACAGGGCCTCAACAAAGTTGTAGCTATTCACCTGCCATTTTGAAAAGCAAAAGAACCACACGCAAAATGACCAGCCAGTTACTTCAGACACTGCTGCTGAAGAAGCAGAAAGGTATTGGTCTGTTTGCTAACCTTTCACCAATCCACTCATACAAGCAAATTTCTGCCATCTTTAGGAATAAAATGACCTTACAGTGAATCTGTTTTCCTACATATCATCTTCCAGAAGAGCACACTTCTATTTGAAAGCTGATTTGATGGTTTTGGAAAATTTATGTCAAAAGTCCTGACTGAAAAACTGCCTGGAGATTTCTTTCACAAGGCATGTATTTTTTGCAATGTTCATAAATTTAGCAAAAGCAGAAATAATGTGTGCAAATTCAGGGGTTATTCACCTTGATAAATGTGCATTTTTCATACAGCAGACTCATGCATACACTGTAATGTGGAGAAAGTTTAATGTTATGCAATGGGTGGATATTAGTTTATCTAAAAATCTTAAATTAAGACATTGACTGGTCAGTTATTGAGTGCCTAACCAAAATCAAGGTGAAAGCAGGATAGGAATTTATATCAGGGTTGAATGCCATTGAATTCTCAACTTTCAAAATCCCTCTGATTGTTGTAAGACACAAAACTGAGCTCTAATTATGGAGGAGAGTGTTTGCAAAAGCTGTTGTGCAATTCTCTGGAATGCCTGGATTGCAGCTGCTTTATCCTGGCAACATCTGCCTTTTCTATCCCGGACTGAGTTTTACACCTCTGCCCTGTTCATTTGCCTTCACTGTTTTATTTCTGTCTTCAGTGTTCCTATTTTATATTTTCCATTCAGATAAACCAAGCATAAATGTAACTGATAATTTTTAGGCAAATACTACTAATTTTTAGTAGTAGTATCTCCTGCATTTTATTGCAGGAAATAACAGTATTTCCTGCAATATCTCTAGTATTTTCTAATTAGAGAATTTCAGACTACAGCTGAGTTTCCTGAGTTAAAAATCCAGGTAACTAGATCTCTATGTTGCAGCTGTAAAATTAGCTTCTGCCTATGTTGATTTATATAAAATTATTATTTTGTTTTCTATGCTTTTTTCCTAAAACCACCCACTTTATGTATCCTGACATGAGCGTAGTTGTAACTCCTCAGTTTTTTATTTCATATTTTGTCACTTTGGTCTTCCCTGATATCATAATCTTCAACTGGCCAAGCATCTTTTTTCTTATAAAACTGTCTTGCTTTACAGTGTTAATTATCAAATGCCCTTTTAGTACCCTTACCTTGCTTAGTAAAAGCATTTTTCAGTCTTCTTTTTTCCCTAGCTTCTGTGAAATTAAGCAAAAGAGCACTGTATAGACACAAACTTTCTGCATTTCTCCATGACCTCTGTACTAAAAAATACACATTTTGTTGTTGCACACAACACCTCCTTTATTTTATGAATTCACATCTACTAAAAGCATCATCAAAGCCCCTGTATAGTCAGCAAAACTGTAGACTTCATCAAAGAAAACAAAATTAAGTTCATAAAATCCCAAGAAAATTGATACATATGGAAATTTTGCTGTAAATTATGTTGGGAAGACTTGTGTAGAAAAAATTTGAATCTTGTGTTCTGTTTATCTGATACTGAGGCTTCAGTGTTTGCTTTACATCAGTCTGTATTTACAATGGGTTTGTGGACATGAGATTAGATAGCAATAAGATCTGTAAAAGCCTGGGAGAAAATGAACAGTTGACTTCTTTTTTCTAGAAAACACTTAAACTGTCAGTAACTTTTGATACTGTAATGACTACTGTCATTACAAATGTAATGTTATAAATAAGGTGAGACAAACAAGTTTCAGCTGCTGAATGAAATAAATAGGTTTAGAATGAAGCACTTCAGGGGTTTTGTAGTTTCGGGTATTTTTCATCTGTATGGTATTCTTTTCAAGGCACTCATATCCTAAGATTTCCCACCCCTTTCCCCAGAGTCTAAAAAAAAATGGACAAGAATTTGCAATTTGATGTCCTAGATGTATGTCCTATCTCAAATATAAGAAATTTTATTATTATAACTGACATATTAGAAGATCAAGGTTTAAAATTACTTTCTGGATCCAGTGGCATGATATGAACTAAGTCTCCTGTTTTCTAATGCAAATGAATTTGATGAACAACTGCAGAACAAGATTTTTGTTTTCTGCTTTTTTTTAAATCAATTTCATGTAATTTTAAACAAAAAATATTGGTTGTCGTGTCAGTCAGAAAGGAGAACATGTAAAATCTCCTAGTCTTGCCATTAGCTAAGATGAACAAGACATGCGGAACCTTTAAATGAGAGGCCTTTTACCACAGAATTTTTGTCTAAACTGGTAAATCCTGCTTCACTTTGTGTATAGCACAAAATGCCAAGACCCAAAGAATTATAAACTACCCTGTAGTGCACAATCACACTCTGGCAGACAGCTAAACTAGATGACCTAATATGCGCTTTCCACTTCTAGCCTCCGAGGTGATGTGAGTGTACTGAAGAGAGTAGTTTTTTATTAAAATGTCAAATGAAGATAAACTTGTTCAGAAAAATTATCAGTTTCTGTAAAAGAGAAGAATAATTCTCCATGCAGGCTTATGAGCTGTTGACAACAGCATTTGATGGCATCCAGAGTAGTAGGCAATTTCTACAGACAGGCCAAACCAGGAAGATGTTTTGACTACAGCAGTTAGAAAACCTTATAAATATTTCCCCTTTATATGCCAGGGATGGAGAACAGCACGACACATCAACATTTCAGTTTTTAGTAACCTGGGCAACATTTTGTAACACATGCTATTTGATATAAATGCAATGCCCTACTTTTCTACTTTTATTAGAAATTTGGACTTTTAGCATACTATTTCAGGTGGAGACCATTTAAAATAATCCTTTGCTACCTTCTTGACAAATTCTATCAAAATGTTTCTTTCTGCACCTCTTCTTTATAGCATACTAAGAAGATGAAAATGAAAAAGGGGCCTTAGAGAGATTGGTGGACTATTTAGATTTGGAGTGTAAAACCAAATTAAACTATCTGGCTACATTCAGCTTAACTGTTTTATTGGAGCTCTTGAACAACTGTACTATTCTGACTGACATCTCTGCTCAGGATGGCTGTTGGTTGCATTCTCATGGCCTCTCATTTGCTTCTCAAAAGAAATGTGCCTTCCTGTGAAATTGGCTAATGTTTAGTTTGGGTGATTTTCGTTATAAATAAGTGACATAGAAATCTTTAAGTGATTTTGAAATTTTCTAAGATAAAATTCTTTTAGTCTGTGTGTTCCCCAATTTCTGAGTGCATTGCAAAACTACCACATGCTGATATGAGCAGGTAACACTTAAGGAAGGGTCTGCCTGGCACATATCTCTATGTGAAGTGAAAACAGAGCACTTGAGTGAAAAGAGTGAAAGTTTGATGGACATGAGCAGGTCACAGAAAGATACAAACAGTTCTACCATACTCTAAGAACACTAAGAATTTTTTAACTAACATTCGCTAATTCAGTCAGACTTTGTGCCATAGATGTTTTGTTTCTCTGAAGACCTGCTTCCCACCTGGACTGCATGGTAATTGAGGAAATGATGCGACAGTATTTGTTCCAAACGTCTATAGTTTTACTAAAATGAGATCCTTAAAAACTGTGTCCAGTATGTTCCACTGGTAATATTTCCCCTCTTTACTGCCTGTGTAACACTTGAAATATGAACTGAATGTAATGGTACTTCAAAGTACAACAGTCAGAAGTCTTTCCTTAAAGACTGGGCAAGAAAAGAGCTACTAATACTAGGAGATGCTAGAGTTTATTCTGCACATGATTTGTTTCAAAAGGAGTGAATAAATTATTAGGCATTATGATTTCCAGTACCTATTTGCTGCTATTTTTTTCACAATACTGTAAACCAAAAGTCTGGTAGCATTTTTCACATACAAACTTTGTGACATTCAATTACAACATCATATGCTGCTGGCAAGAACAATAATCATCTTCATCAGAGACAATGACTGGGCTCTTTCCTCCCTACCCTCAGATCCTGACAAAAAAACTACCTATTTTCTTTCTTTTTGTTGTTGTTGTGGGGTATTATTCTTTTGTTTGGGGATTTTTGGAGTTTCTTGGGTTTGCTTTTGTTTTGTTTTGATTTCTGTGACATCATTGGGCCGTGTGGAACAGATTCTAGATTGGAAGATGTCTATGTAAAGCCAGCCTTCTCAGATGGGGCCATTCTGCAGCTGTGCACAGCTACAGGTAATGATAATGCAGAACGTGGAAGTGTCCCCTATACAGACTGAGGGATGGGTTTTCAGCATTTAATACCATAAAGGAAGCAGCTGCTGCTGCTGCTTGGTTTGGTAAGAAGTGTGTTTACCAACTTAAAAGATTTCTAAAAGGTATTGATTTAGAGCTCAAGATTCAATGTTTCAAAGTAATAGGTTTACATTACGAATTCATGTATCCTATAAATATAAACAGTTAAATTAAGACTGGTTTTTATGAATTTAAGGCAACATGATGTGGTCTTAAAGGACTGTAGTTCTTAGACCACATGTTTTCTTAGGGGATGTAAGATGCTGCCTAAGGGAAAACATTTCCTGATGGTGTGGGTAGCATTAGATTTTATATTGAACTTTTTGTAAAGCTCTGTCCTAAAAGCCAGTAAAACACATACAGTTCTTAGCTTTGTTAGGTAGTACTGCTCCTTGAATTGGTGTTGCTTTCTTTGTTAGAGAATAATTCTCCACAAGGATGGTCAAGGAGTAAGATTTTAGTAAATGTATGTTTTATACCAGAAACCACCTGAGTATCTATGATCACTCATGATGTAAGAGTTGTTTATAAAACACACAGGTATTCATTGTGTATCTTCATATCCACACTTAACAGTCCATGAATCAGGAATTTAAAGTAAATAAACACTGTTGCACATTATTACATATGTAATCATGTATCCAAGTCTCCGTAACAGGGCAAAAAGATAAGAAGTAATACAGTGGATGATATTACAAAGCATTAAACTGAGTATCAATATAACAGAAACTGAAAGGAGATATCTTGTTTCTCCTCTGATGCTTGACTCCATGCAGCATTACAGTGTATGTGGCTAGGTTAGGAGTAGATTTAAGCAACTCCAAGCTAGAGGTAGTGGTGAAATAACAACTTGACAATGGGAGAAGAGCATATGTAACCAGCAGAGAACATCAGACTGTGCAAAACCTATTTCCTTAAAAAGCAGATGTTGCCATAACTCAGTATTAACTAGTCATAAGGTTTATGTCAGTCTATCTAAAGAAATGAACCTAGTTTTAAAACACAAACATGTCATAAACAGCAAAAATAGCCAATTCAGTATCTTTTCCTCAGGCAGATTAGATAAAAGTTTTAAAGCAAAATGTACCCATCAGCTAATTGGTAAGGAAACAAAATAGGACTCTAACTTACAAAAGGAATGAGATCTGGGAGTGATTGACTATGAGATTAACTTCTTTTTGGACCAGGATTACTCTATGGTGAAAGTTGCAGGGGCTTTATGCTTCCATATCCTCAACTGCTCAGCATTTAACCAAAGACTTGGTTAGAATCAAAGAAAACAAAGCAAATCATCATTAGCCCGTTAGCCTTGTACAGAATGAAGAAGAGTATGAAACGGGTCTATTCAGCAAGATTATTCTTATTCTATAAGAACAGGCTGAAAATCTTTTCTGAATTACAGCCTTTGGAATGAATTAAAATAACATACTGTACATACTTATGTGGTCTGCCTCTTGTTCTCTCTGTCTCGATAGCAAATTTCTTCTGCTTTTGGCTTCTATGCAGGCAAACTGCTTCTTCATGTCTTAAGATGGTGGCACAAAGTCATTGTTAAAAGTAAGTCTGCTCTTTAAGAGAAAGAGCTTCAATTTTTTTTTACATATTTTGATTTCTGCAAATTCTGGTAATTTTGAAAAACAATAATGTGTTATTCCAATCTAAGCAAACTGATACAGCAGCCTTTTAAATGTCCTGGTCTTGCTCTTGCTCTTGTCACCATTAACACTGATTTACACAGAACCCTACAAAACCTATGAACTTACTGCATGCTTTATTTCTGCAATCACGTGTATATGGTTATTACATTATATACTTACATATCCTCTATAGTATATAAATATTTTC
>JAVHNF010014937.1:0-15680 GCA_034783455.1 Micropsitta finschii
TCATGGTTTTAAATATAACGTAAACTTTTGGCTTGTCTCTCCATCAAGCCACTGTTTTTCTCCTCATTAAAATGTGTCTGCTTGAAATAAGTCAGATTATATACTCTGCTGGAAAAGAGGGTCATTAGGGATGATTATATTCTAACATCTGACACGGTGTTGTGGTATCATGTTACTGGAGTAGCAGTAATGGTGGTTAAGGACTTTGCATCATTCTCTTTATGAACTAAAACATTACTTGTGAAAGGCGAGTACAAACAGTAACACAGATATCAAATACAGGAAAGTCCAACGTAGACAGCCATGGGACCTGATTTTTGTTCTGGGATCCTTCATTGGTAGCAGCCATGGGAGAACAGAAGCCACAGCAGCAAATCCAGTATAGTTCTTTGCAAGTAACAAAAAGATGAATTTGGCTACCTGTGTGATGACTAGGTTAAGTCTGTTGGCTTCCACTCTAGTGACTGTATCAGTGCCATTTCCAACTGGGTGGTCTCTTTGCATTCCCTTTTGTCCCTTTCACACACTTTGTACCCTTGCAGTTTGGATCTAGCAGCAGCAAATAAAGACTCAGCTGTCCTGCTGGAAATGTGAACACGCAAAGGCCACAGTTTGAAGCCACTTGTGGAACTCTTGATAGCAGATGTGACAGTGATGTCTTCTACAAGGCTACTACTCTTCCTATTTTGATGGGTGGAAAAGACAAGCATAAATCGAAGTACCCCAGAGGGCCTTTATTCTGGTAGACTGGGCACTGCTAATAGGGACTCTGTTTAGCTGAAGATGCAATTCCTTTGCTGGCAGATAGGAGGAACTGAATGTGTGACATAGAGCCAATATACATACTTTACAACACTGGAGACTTTTTTCTTGGTAAAGAAAACCTTCAGGGTTGAAATCTGACAAAGCAGGAGGAAAACAGGAGCTCTGGATTCAGGTGCAGTATCAGCCTCAAGGATGTACTTCCTGAATTGCTATTTTCCTTCTTCTGTTGCACCTACTCTTCTTACTTTTCAGAATTTCACCCTAGCATGCATATTCTTCCTGGTATTTTAATTTGTGACAATCAGCCAAAAGGTGATTGAAGATACTCTATCAACCAGATTTTTTTTCTTGCAGTTGGTCTCTTTTTTGTCATTTCTCTGTGGTTTGGTAAACCCCAGTGATTTTAAAAGTGCAATGATTTGCATCATATCAGTCCATTCATATTGGGGACAATAAATTAAAATTATATTCTAGTGATAACTGACTGTCCATTTTGATATTTTTTTAAGCTCGTTGCCTTTTACGTTTAGTTAAAATGATATATAAACAACAGATAAAATTACCCAATAAGAATCAGAATTAGAAACAAGGCAAATTCACCAATAAGTAGTGAGAGAAAGGGAAAGGAGAAGAATGGGCTTAGCAAATGTTATCAGAAGAGATGATACATATATCTGACTTCATAATATATATAAACATAATTATTATTTACATATGTATATGTATAAAATGCCATCTTCATACTGAATCTGCATCTCCCCATCTGGGATACACTGGCTACATCTGCAGCAATAACTTTCCTGCTCAGACTTCCCAGGATGCTTTATCATGTACTACATTAGTAAGTCTGGTTGCTTAACACTTGAATTTCAGAGTCTGAAGTCTGGCTTATCAAGGATACTGATCCATCAGTCAGGACTTGCAGCTCAGGGCTTTACCTCCTGGTGTGTGATATTGAAGGACTCAAATAACTGAGCAGATTTCTGTCCCCATCTTGATAGAGTTAAAATGAGAGCAAACTGTATGTGAATAAAACCTCCTTCCAGCTCCCCACATATCTTTTCCAATCCAATAAATGGTTCCTTCTTCCAGGTTTGCTATTAGAAGTTTTCTAGAGCCCTGATAGTTCTCTATTGCTTTCTTAACCTTCCATCTTCTGATTAATATTTTCTCCTTTGCTTATTCCAGCTGAAGCCTTTAAAAAAAGCAAAAGTTGTACACCTCCAAAGCTACCTTTTGATACCCTTACGACCTCTAATAACAAAGAGCAGCTTGTCTTTCATTCCAGTTTCACAGCCAAGAGTATGTACTGACAGTAGCTAAAGAGCTTGTTTTGAAGAGTACATAATTCAAATGCCCTCAACAATTTGTTCTAGTATAAGTAAGTGGCATGTGAATTTGGACAACCCAATTTAAAGTAGTCTAATACAAAACCTAGTAAAATAGGAAGGAGGGATGCATTCGCTCATTAGTTTCTGGAAGATAAGACAGATGGTTCCTCCACAGGTCCCTATTCAAAAAAAAAGGAGAAAATTCCCTGCACTGCTTCATAGGAATATTGTCAAGAGAAAGACAGTAAGGTAAAATATGACACAGAATCAAACAGAAAGACGGTTCTGGTTTTGCAAATGTTTCCTGTAAACACACTGAGTTTTTTCAAGTACATTTATTTGAGAAACAAATGTACAGCACAGATACAGAATACAAGACATTTAAAAACCACTATGAAACACAATGAGATCTTTATGGTAATGGTACATCATCAAAATGTGTAAGATCTTGTTACCATCCTTAAATCTAGCGTACCTCCAAGTTCTCCCTCCTGCTCCTCAGTGAAATGTTACATGATGCCACCAATTTAATAGTGAAGCCATACTCCAAGATTACTTAACCAAAGATTTTATTTGAATGAGTAACTTCTTTCATAGTGATGGAGAATAACAGTGATTTGTCTGCATAGTGAATTTACAAAAATCAGAACAGTAAAAATCCTATACAGCTAGGCAGAGATTTTAGGACGGGGACCAGACTTGTTTGTCTGTTACAAATGCCACACTCTGGGACCTCAGATAGACCCCAAGAGCATAGTACACAGACAAAAACAAATAATGGCAATACCAGTAAAACTCAGCTTCACCTAAATAGGAACTGAGACTTTTTATTTTTCCTCCTGGAGAGGGTCTGTAAGGTTGTGCATCCTCCCAGGTCCAGCAGCATCCAAGTAACTTTTGCTGCATGGCTTCTGCAGCAACAGAGATTTCCCCTGACTAATGGCAATCTCTTTTGTTCCACTTCAAATGAGATACTGATCCGCATGAAAATCCTGTGATAGAGAGGTAGAAAATGTCACATTACTAAATTATTTCTCAAGTGCTCAGTTGGTCAGAAGCTGATTTAAGTATTAGACATAATTTTTATAATTATCATGGTAGGTAGGGGCAGTAGAGACTCACACATACCACCTTTCCTCAGCCTGAACCTCTTAAGATATCTACAAGGAAGAGGGTTATTGTCCTATCTACCAGGTCAAGGTCACCAGATCTTCCTGTTTCCAGCTCCCCTGATCACAGTGTGAGCTGGCTTGGAATGTGTCACAAGACAGTAGCAGAGCAGCCTAGGTCAGTGACTCAAATAGGACACAGCTTTCATTAAAACTGTGCTAATGCTGAGAGAAATGGCAACAAGGGTGTGGATTTAACTGAAGAAAGATAAGATAGCATGTGATGGTGAGGCATTTGCAATGGCAGTAGCTGTGTTTGAAGATCAGCCCTTCAGTGGCAAATGACAGCAGTGAATCTCCTTCTTCTGTAATACTCAGGATCCTTGGCTTCTCCTCTGAAGTCCTCCAGAAATACTCTTATACCAAACAAGAAATAAATCTATAACTTGTGATGTAATTAAAAAGGAAGGCATTGCTCAGCTTCCCCCTTTCAGCTTCAGGATATACCACGTCTCTGTTCCCTCTCAGCTGTGTTTGAAAAGGGCTGATTTGTATGCAGCTTTTCAGTTGGATTTCTTATGCATGTGGCAGTACTGGGCTGGAGTGGTTGTGTCTGTGTGTTTTATTGTCTTCCAGTATTGCTACAGCAAGCCTGAAGCAGCCAGGCAAGAGTTGCTGCATTGCACCTTCTAATTCCACTTATGCTGATGCCAAACTTGTAGTAAACCAGCATTTCCTCTGTGCTCCATCAGGGACAGAAGTCGAGGTCATACAGCTAATCTAAACATACTCTGCCCACACTGATTTATCTAGGAGACAGAACTGTGCCTTAGCATTATAATGTGGTTTATTTTCCAGCTAGCTTTTGGAGATAAAATTTTGTATCAATTACTAGATTACTGTTGTTTTGTATAAACCCTACATAAAAATTTATCAAAGAAGTCATATACTGTCTTCTTAAGAGGCAGAATGGCAAATTATTCCAAACTTAATACAATTATGAATATTTTGCTATCAGTTAAACAAAAGATTTGAAAAGCAAGTGGAAGTTATCACTTCCATTACTGAAGCAAAGGGGATTATATCAATAGTCAGACCTTACACTTAGGAAGGTAATATACAAATCCATTCCAAAGTCTTATTTGCAGCCCTGTCAGAGAGATAAAAGTAGATATTAACAAGGGAGTGATTTTTTTCCTTGCCCTTATTCTGGCAAGCCCAAAGAAAAGAGTATTACTGTAGTTGGATGAAAGCAACAAACTATGTCATGAAAAGACCAGTCTTATTCTTGCACTATGTCTATTCAGAGCACGATTTCTTTCTTGCGTATAAATTATTCTTTTAAAGTGAGTCCGTCATCCTCAGGCGATGTTTTGTTGCATCCTAATTACTTCTTCTTTCTTGCTTTCCTAGCCCCTCCATACAGCTATTGATTTATCAAATGCTTAACTATCTTTAGCAGGAAGGACGCAGATCTGAGGTAGTACAAGGAAGAGGAAAAGTTTCTTCAGAGTGTTATTTAAATATTAATTAAACACACAAGATATATGTGTTTTGGCAATTACACCTACTGTGTTGAATATGTAGGTCTGCTTATTGTCACATGAGCTGTTGAAGAAAAATGCTCAGTATTTATGCACAGCTTCCGATTTTACTATTGTAATTCACTTAACCAGGAATCAAAAATCTTAGTGAACCAAATGAGTGGCTGTGAGTGGTATCATCTCCCTTACACAGATTAGTCTGGAGTATGGAGATGAAATGAGATGTCCACTATCACAAAAGATCACAAAGTACAGTTGAGACTAGTGACTGACCCTTTTGTCTTTGTAAGGTTATCTTCGTGTCATAACCCTATCATTTTGTCTGGGAAAAATTAAAAAGAAAATCTGAAAAAAAAAATAAAAAGAGACTCAATAACAGTACAGACAACTTCATTTCTTCCTGTTTTCAAGGTAGAAGTTTCACTTCCTATACAAACTTAATAAAACATACTTATTCAGATTTTGAAACCTATTGTGTAGTAGTTAAGTTTGCACTAAGCAATCCTAAATTATTCTCCTAACAGAGGTTATTCCCCTTCTACTTGAGGAGATGGAAAAGAGAGTTTGATTTTCATGTATTGAAAATGGGGCAATTGTAACTTAAGATTTACCTGTTAGATCTCAACCAAAACTCCACCAAGAACACAAATATATGCAGCACTGTTATGAAATAATGTCTAGGAAATTTTCAGCAAAATAATTGGGGGAGGAAAAAAAAAATCAGTTCAATGCAATGCAAAACCTTGTTCGGGCTCTGATACATGCTTCCTGAAGCAAACTACTAGGCAGTTTCTGCTTCCTAGCAGGGGCCTCTGCCTTGCTTCTCTGGTATCTTATTTGCATAAGAAAATGAATTCCCTGTTTCAGACATTTAAGTTCACAATCCAGGATCTTAACACACAGTTATAGCATATTTGATCATTTGACTGACATGTTAATTTTAAACCTTTTGCTTTTAAAAAAAAAGTGTTATATGGATGCCATCTCTCAGTTACCCAAGGTAATGGAATAATAAGCCAACCAAGCAGGCAAATGGCTTCTGTGGAAGCTGCATATATTACCCAGACAGAGTATAAATGAAGGAGACAGCTGTTGGCTCAGTTGATTTTGGAGTGCAGGAGTCTCTAAGCAAGTGAGACCTGGACCAGCTTGGTGCAAACTTAGCCTCCCAAACACCACTGTCTCATGTGGGACAAGCACCAATGTTTCGCTTCACACTGAGTCTCCAGTCTGCATCATCTGCCATCAAGATCACAGGGGTCATCGAGAGCTGACTAATACTCCAGGTCTGTAATCATCTCACCTAGAAATTATACCAGAATTTATCAGCTTATGGTTGCACAGATTCTTTTAACTGCTACTTAATTAGGTCTTCTAGCCCACAGTGAAATTAATATTCATAGAAAAGTTTGATTCAAAAGAGATCTCTGAAACTGACTGATGGTCACACAGGAAGTAAAAAGAAAAAAACCTAAAATTTCTGAACTGTAGATAACTAATTGAAGAGTACAATACTGCCAGTAATCTGCAAACCTTGTGCTTTGTTCTAACCCTGGAAGTCTTCTGTTTCCTTAAATGTAGCACACATACTTTTGTATTTCCTCCTTAATTTTAAGAATTTTAGGAAATCCCAGTTAAGATTTCATGCCAGTCACCCATGCTCTCTTCATATAGCAAAAACTCAGGCTCTGAAAAATATTCTTATCAATTAAGTAATAACTATAATGCCATATTGCACTGTAGCAAATTGTGATTTACTGTTTGGATGAGGTACATGCAGAGAAAGTACAGCTCAGGGCTATGCTTTGGTTTTGTGAGGTTAGTTAAGAATGCCTCACCAGAGGATTGCTTGCTGCACATGTAGAAAAGATTAAAATTATGTTATAGTCTGCACATGTAGAAAACATTAAAATTATGTTATATTCTTTGTAATGTATTAAGAACCATAATGAAACCACGCAGTAACAAAGTTTCTATCTCTGTCTGCATAAAGGAATCTTTGCTCTGTTTTATATAGTTATGCCAAAGGCATTACATTAAACATGCTGACATCTCTATCTTAGATGTTTCCTCCTGATTATTACAATTATCTTTATCATTCCAGTAAAAATCAACTGCCAGTAATATTGAGGGAACATCATCAACTCTGAGTTGGTCTTTGCAATACTGAGATGGCATATTCCACTCTTCTGGATTTTTATCACAATAAATTAGCTTATTAGTAAATAGAACAAATGCACTCTGGTGCAGGGAGATCATTTTGAACATCGCTGTGGGTAGTGAGAAATATGAATTTAAGAAAACAGCCTCATGCTTCTCCATCAACACAAATATTTGCAAAAAGCCACAAAACTGTGCTAACTTTACCGCACTAAGCTTCTGAACACTTATGCTGTGCCTCAGTCTACCTTACTTTTTAAGCCTCTGCAAAATGCTGGTCCTAAGTGTTTACGTCAGTGTAATTCACAGTTATTCTGAGTTTTGAGTTTGTACTAATTTTCTCTTTAATCTTTTGTCAGAATATTTCTTGTTGGCTTTTTCTGACACCCCATTTTATTAGAATTAAGGTTGTTTAAGCGTTGTTTAGCTTTCCAGCATAAATTTCCAGCAGAGGGCAATCTTGTTCCTGGGTAGGTTGCTCGTTTGTGACTTTGATCCTCTAATAAACAGCCGTGGCTTCTGCATTTCAAACCGAGAATTAGTCCAAGGGTACAGACTGCATTTTTTTTTTTCCTTGTCATTTACTTAACAGTTTTTCAGACGCTTCTGAAGCCTATTTGCTTACCTGATCGAAGAAAGTCTTAGAAACTGCACAAAATACCATCGGTATGGTCCTTGAGGGGTCATCTGTTCTACCTTCTTTTTTCAAGATAGGATTAACTATATTACAACAACTCCTGACTGATACTGATTTTTAAAATCTTTAATGGAAGTAGATGAACCACCTATCTGAACTATCTATTCTAGTTCTTAGAAACATGTTTTTACATTGCTTTTGCTCTACTTTTTATTTTATCTGCTGTGGACATAAACCCAGCTGTTTAGATATTAGACAGATATTAGATAGAGAGAAGATAGTTGCTGCAGAAAAGAACCTTGCACTAGCACAAGCCAAATAAAACATCACCCTAGCAAGCTGTGTCTGAATGCAGAGCACTGACATTTCTGACAGCCTAACTATCTTACTGATTTTGTGTGTTAGTTCTCATGTCCTGCAGTCTGATTTGCTTGCAGCTTTTTTTTCCCACAGATTCTGTGGATGCCACCATCCTCATCTGCTTGTTTCCTGGACTCCACAGCTACATGAACCACCTTGTACTATCCCATGTCACTTTCACTGTTCTCACAAGAATTGTGAGTGACCTTAAACTTCTGCCATGACTAAGATCACAGCTGGTTGATATTACACAGCAACACATTCGCCCACCCATCTGAATCATGGACTGCCTACAAATGATTAATGAGAGGTTGTTTTGCTAATACAATTAGTGACAAAGATCGGGAAGATAGTAAGTCAACACTTGTCAGATACAAAGGAATTGCATTTGTGAACACAGCATGGCAACAGCAGCACAGAAGTTGGCTGCTGATACCAGCTTTGGCTTTAAACTAAATTCTCTTGGAGTTGGTAGAACCAGCATAAAATAGTTCAAATCACTTCAAACATTCTGTGATGGAAAAAAGTGGCAGCTCTTTGAGCCTAGAGTATTTTTGACTTTCCAAACTTACTGCCCATGATGCATGAGGAGTAGTTGCAACCTGTCCAGCTTAGAGATGTATATTTGCTATAGCTGTAGGAAGATGCTATGAGTTTGTTCAAACTGATGGACCCAGGCTGCTTATGTTTTGTTTTGTATAAATGAGGCTGTGCTCTGAACATCTACTGTGACTTTCCTGAGCCTCACTTGAAAAGCTGAGACACTGAAACTCTAGTAATATAGTGTCTGAATAATTCTTATTAGGTTACTAGATCTGTCATTTGTAAAATGCAGTTCATGCATTAATACGCTAGCTGGTGCTCTACACTAAGCTGTGCAATGTTCAGTTATGAATTCGCATATGGGTTTGTATAGTTTTTATACCAGCTTTTAACACTGATCTTTCATTTCAGGAAAAAATATAGGGTGACACAGAGGCTCAGCTGGATTTTTTCATATCTGAGATCAAACCCTCTACCAGTTGTCAAGGTTTTTCAGTTTTAGGTTAAGGCAAGCTGATGGCATGTGCCCAAGCATGTGTGCATGTAAGGGGAGGAATGCTTACATAGACAAGTTTTGAGTCACTGGCATATAAAATCGCATAAAGAAAAGAGAGCTCACAAAAATGTGAGAAGGAAAGAATGAAAATGGAAATAAAATTAGACTTCTAAACTTTTGATTGAAATTATGAAAATAGCTCTTTTGCACAGTACAACATGGAGGTATGTTCTGACACATCTTATTGCTAATACTGCTGAAATCAGTGAGTTTGCGTTCTGCATGGAAGCTTGCATAGAATAAATTTTCTGTGTCAGGTATGCAATGCTTCATGCTAGTTTTGGACAGGTGAAAGAAAAGAAAAATGGTAGAATGACTCTGAGTTGCTGAAGTAAAGTTGCAGAATCGTGGTCTAACATAATATGAATAAAACATCTCTGTAGCAAGCTGAGTTTGAACGCTGAACAAGGCCATCCTTGACTGACAAGCCAGCTTACCTCTTTTAACAACTTTATGATAAAACTACTTCATTATTTCTCTTTTAGTAAAGCAGTAACAAAAAATTATCAGCTCCAAAACATAAAGAAAATTGTCATATTTGAAAATCACCCACTAGAAATGAAATAAAATGTGTAGGTATCATCTCACACTATGAGTGTTCTCTGCCTACTTGTGCTTAGCAATAGCATGAGCAGACCAGATGCTTGGAAATGTTTCTTTATTAGCTTTGTCAGCTATTATTGGCAAAGATTCAGTTCAAATTCAAGTCATGTGCGCACAGCTTGACTAAAACATGCTTCTCCATTTCTCTTTCCTTTGCATTCAGTACATTGTCCTATCTTACTCCACCACACCCTGGTTCCTGTTCTGTGATGCTCTCATTGAAGCTGCTACTGACATGATTTTGAAAGGTACTGCCACCCCTTCACACACATGGCCAGCTGAAAAGTTTACAAAAGCATATTTTGTGAGTATGGGGCAAGGCAGATCTTGTGTCCATCTTGATTTTACACCTTGGGGAATTCATCATAAAGTTATAGGAACAATGCAAATCAGAATTTCCTGACTTTTGGGAGCAAAATGCTGTTCCAGCCCATTGCAGTCACAGCTGAGGGCAACGGGGAGATTCCTTGGAAAAATGGATCCTCAATACAAACATGTTTCAAGTTCAAAGGAATGCCTTGCTATCTGGTGTGGTCCATACACATGAAAGGAAAACGAAACTGTCACGAAAGTAAGGGATTGACCTGAGTATGTCTCCAATTCATCCTGAAGTCATAGGTGTTACTGTGGGTTCTGAACCTTCAAACTTTTTTTCATGGACACATTGGAAATACCATAGATAAGAAAGGTAATGTAGCTAAGACGTTCAGCAACTTTGTTTCCTTATCCTTTTATTTCTGGATTTGTTTCTCAAAGTCTGTCCTGAGACAGAAAAAATCCTTTGATTGAAAAAAATCCTTTGTCCCTCGCCTCAGTTGGTGTTAGAAGTGAGAGAGGAGAAAACTGACTGAGGTGGAGTGCCATATCCTTTTGGTTATGGTATAACCAAATAAAGTAAGCAGTGTGAGCAGCCTGAGAAACATACAGATCAAAACACATTTAGGCAACCAGCACTTAGGGAGTTATTGTTATTTGGAAGCATTCCTACTTTATTCCAATTTCTTTTTTCCTTAAAAGCAGAGGACAGAATTACATGAACACTTCTCAGGAAACCATAAGATATTACAGTGGCCCTGTGGGAGACACTTTGTGTTGGTATTGCTCTGACTCTCCTGAAAGGCTAGTTCTGCCCTGCCAGATTAAGGAAGGGAAAAACAACTCCCTGAAAGTCAGCTGTTTGCCTCAAAATCCCAGGTGCAGCAAGTCCCACTCTGCCTTTGATCTTTTTCTCTGTTTGGTAATATTTTCTCCGATGTACCTCAAGGCTATGATCACTGGGCATTCTAAAGAGGAAATCAATGGGCGTAGATTTACAATTCTTCAACGTTAGTTTTTAGAACTCAGCTGCATTTCAGTGACATTCATCCTCTGCAGGGAGTGAACATAAAAGCAAGTTTGGCCTATTAGTGTGATCCACAATCCCCACTGAAGTCACGGAGAGTCTGGGAATAGAAAGAATAAAGCGTCTGAAACTAATGGGTCTGGTGATATTTCTAGAACCAAAAAGAATAAATGTAGGTCCAAATAGGAATGAGAGCATTTTGGGGTACTATATGGCAACTGCAATAGTCAGTGTAAAGCTAGCTGATTCCCCATGGGATAATTTGACCCTCTATTTTTACATTCATATACAGAGGTAGAAAAATAAAACAATCAAAAAAGTAAAAAAAAAAAATAAATAAAATAAATAAAGAAGACATTATCCAAAGGGATAATTGTTTGTGCTGTACCTCCATCACAGGGGAACAGCACGTGGGAAGGATTGAAGAGCTGCACTCGATACTTTTGTCAATTCCCTCATCTGCTCTTAACAGTGTGAAATGCTGATTTGATTGTGCAGCTAGTGAAAATTATGGCTAGAAGGATATAGGGACAAATCCTCACCATGGTGCATGGCAACCTCAGAGCCAGGTACACTGATGCGGCTTGTTGTGTTTCTGCTCACTCTCCAGGCTGCTGAGCCCCACAGAGATCCTCTTTGCCTCCTGCCCACTGGAACTGAGAGCCCAAATAGAAGCTAACATGTCAGATGGCAGCACAGAGCCCTATACCTGGGGTATCCCTGTGCAGTCTCAAGTATAATAACCTAACTAGCAATCCAGCTGAGGTGCAAAAGAAATCATCCTAAGAAAGGGCTAGTTTCTTGCTCCACTTACCCTTAGCCATGCATAAACAGCAGTAGGGGGTACTCAAGGCTGCAGCTTTAGTACTTAGAAACTGCTGTCTTTAGGATACCCCTGGGATTTACTCAACTGAAGGTCACCAAGTGCTGGCTCTCCCTCCCCACCTTCAGGAGTATGAGTAGGAAACTGCAGTAACAGAACGTATTAAATCTATTAAAAATGGCATAATAGGCTATTCCTGACCAAAAGGGACATGATGAGGCCTGCTGTGTCTCTGAAGATGTTGATAAAGGGCAGAATGATGACAAAGCTCTGATCTGCAGCCAGGAGTTGCAGTGCAGGATGCTGCCTGTGGATTCTTGCAAAAAGCAGAAAAGGCAATCACCCTTTGACTTTAGCCTGCCTAGTCAAGAGCTTCTTAGATGTAAAAATGAGGGCTTGAAGCAAAATTATATTTTAGGGTCAAGTCTGATCCACCTCCGAACAAAAGGGCAACAAAGTGTTCCCAAGAGGGAGGAGTGCTCTGCAACATTATCCTATGCATTATCCTCTCCAGTCTTTATTCTCCCATTTGAAAAGGATAATGGTTATAAGACTATCTAAAAACAGAGGTTACAAGCAAGTGACAGTAGGATTGTATAGCCTTCCAAATATCATGGCTTAATTAGAGCTTAAATGTTCTGGGCCTCATGGAACTTCAAGGCTATACTAAAATAAATATAAGGTGAATAAACCTGGGTAGGAGATTCATGATGATGTCAGTAATTCATGATAAAATTGGTCTTGCATGGAACCACACCCGCAAAGGCATGTTGGATGAGCGTACTGCCCCTCTGGCAGAGTCTGATGGGTAAGAACAAAGGCTGTGTTCCAGTTTAATGCTGCTTGGAGTCCCCACCCAGAACCCTGTGAAAATTTTATGCTAAACTTTCTGGTGCTCAAGGAGCTAATTTTCCCCAACTGCAAATATGAATCACACAGCTAACAATTTTTCACTGAAGGGAGAAAAGTAAGAAGGTAGGTAAGGAAGGTAATAATAACTAATTCTTAAAATACAATTATACCAGTAATAATTTACATCTCCCCTGCTGAAAAGAAATTAGATGTTTGCTTTCCCCCTCCTGCAGTGACCTGCCTTAAGTTTAAGCCTTGGTAGGCACTGAGGCCTGACTTGAGCAAAGGCATCTGTTGGCACATACTAGGGTGCCTCTGACTGCAAGCTGGTCCCACTAGCTATGCCTAGCACCTCTCCTCTCCCTCCACTGTGTGCTCTTCTCCATGGCAGTCCATCAGCCACTTGCTTCCTTTGCCTATTCAGCACCTGCTGTGGAGAATTCTCACAGCTTGGATTTTGTGTTGTTTTTTTCTGAAAAAGGACTGTTTGTGCAGCACTATAAATTCAGGGGAAACTCTTTAACAGTTGTTACCCTGCAAGAAAATGTTGAGCCTACTCTCATCTTGCCATTTTGGGGCTCTAACATTTTGATCGCAGTCCTGGAGTTGCTACCTTCTGTTATGAGGATCAGCCAGGCACAGCATTAGCTAGCCTGAGCTTCTGTACGCTGCAAAAGTTACTCACCTTTCTCTGTCTAATGAATACAATTTCCTTTTTAGCACAAATGCTTCACAAGCATGATAGGACATGATAGAATAAAGGACAGATAGAATAAACATGTTTCAAGCTGTTGTGTTGCTCTTTTTCCCTTATTCCCTCTTTGCTCCACCAATAGTCGAAGTGGTCTTCCTTCTTGCTAAAGATGCAATTCCTTTTTAAATTTTGAGGGGATCTATAAAGGTTTTATATTCATTTCAACCCTTATCCAGGATTAAAAGTGTATCTCCGAACTTTATAACAGCAAAAAAGCTGGTGCTCAGTTGCAAAAGTAGGTGAAGTTTCCTGAAGTAGTCTAACAATAGAAATATACAAGGAAACAATGTCATTTGAGAAAACAATCCTAACCATGTTTTTCCTTGTTTTCAGATCTCTTGATTCTTGAAAGCATTTAAAAAAGAGCTAAAAATTTACTTTTCTTAATGGCAGGTTAATGCATCTTTAAACTGGGCATTGGGGATGGGAAATATTCAGGTGACTTACCATTACTAATGGTTATCTCTGACTATAATCATTTAGGATATACTAATTTACATTAATTAGTATGAGGATTTAAAGTATCCGTTACTCAGCAGTAAAAAGATATAACATGTTCTCATTCTCTAATAAATATAAGGCTTACTCCATTAAAAACATAGTAGAAGCTACATCACTGTCGTAATAGGTGAGTTTGCAAACACATAAACATTGAACATCAACATCTATAAACATAATGACAAGTTTGCATAAATCCACACCTCATATTGCCCACAGAAGCAAATGCTTGGCAGTTTTATAACACACCTTGTTGCTGGTGGGTGGCTTATTCTGGAAGAGACTGATTTTTCCCTTGCCCATGCAACTGCCTCAACCATTTTATCTCTTGCTGAGATTTTTGGACAACTGTCAGCTCTTCATTTGTTTTCATATTTTCTACAGCAGTAGGATGATGAGGCTTCATCCACTTTCTATGTGTCTTTGAACCGACTCCTGCGCACAGTTTGGGAGCCATAAGCCAAAGAGATCTGAATTTGTCTCTGCACATTGTTTACATTGCCATCTTGAAATCCAGTGATAACAGTGCATATATCATAAATGAGTTGTCTCATTATGCTCAGTGCAGACAACAGCTCAAAAAAGCATTTGGCCAGAATAATTTAGCAAAGCATTTATTTAAGCTGCTGTAAATGTCAACCAAACTCATTCCTACCTCTGAATAAGCACCAGTTAAAGCTGGAGGGGCATAATGATAAAAAGCCACCTTGTTCCCATTCTCACAACTCAAGCACAATCTTGAGTATAGCTCAGCTGACCCCCGAGCTGTTATCTTCACTGTGTTATCTTCATTCTTTCAGAATGTCGGATTTATCCTTTAAATGATGCTGCCTACGTTTTCTGACATTTTCCCCTAAGTATACACAGGACAGTAAGTAATCCTGCAGCATGCATAGGATACATCCTGCCTGCTAATGACTCTTGGAAGCTTCTGATGTTTCATTAATAAATCTGTAATTTACAATTATACTGCTACTTTTACACGAAAAATGGACAATGAGGTAATTGAATTCAACCATCAGCTAGCTCAAATTAACTGGAATGTAAACAACAGAGACATGGAACAAAACTATGGAAAGGAAAAGAAGAGTAGGACATTAGTGTTAAATTGTGTCTGGGTATGTAAACATAAATAATTTTTCTTTAGAAAAATTTTGATTTCTCACTTCCCATTTAGCAATTCCATTACATAATGTAAATATGCCAAAACATCTCCAGATTCCTTCATGTTGAAAATCAGGTTACACTTAAACAAAGTGTGTGTGTGTCCTTCTCTGGCAGCTACCAATTAAACGTCACTGTTCAAAACACATTTTTAGAACTGGCTTTTATATGTTGCCAGATGAGGTCACAACTGCTTCCTGTTAATTGCAGGATTAATTCAGGCATCTTACTGAAATGCAGAATTGACAGCACACATGCCTTCTGTTGTTCGCTTAATTGTTTGTTTTAAAAAGATGTAAGTGTGTGTGGGAGAGGGAGAGCCAGGGGGGCATTGATCAAGAGACTGGGAAACGTTCATCCTCTAAGCTGTCCCTCCAGTACAAGACAATTTCAGCCACTCCATCTTTCCAAGCAGACAACTCTTTCATTTCAGGTGTGGATTTTTCTGGATGTCAGGATGCTTTATCATCAATGACAGCCCTTGCCACAGTGCCGGCTTCACACAAGTTCCTTGCTCGGTATCAAACTCCCTGTAATTCCCAACTTTATGCACAAAGTATGAGAGAAAGGCTGTCATCCTGAGCTGCACGTATAGCCTTCGGGTGTGAACCTGGACTACTGGCAGGGGCCTCATATCTC
>JAVHNF010014940.1:15395-27035 GCA_034783455.1 Micropsitta finschii
GGGCACCCTGTGCCAGCGCCTCAGCACCCTCACAGGGAAGAGCTTCTGCCTAAGAGCTCAGCTCAGTCTCCCCTGTTTCAGTTTGACCCCATCAGCCCTTGTCCTGTCCCTACAGGCCCTGATGAAGAGTCCCTCTCCAGCATCCTTGTAGTCCCTTTCAGACACTGGAAGCTGCTCTGAGGTCTCCACTGCAGGCTGGCAGTGCGTGGTTTGCTGGCAGGAGATCCTGCCCTGCCTAATTTCATTTCAGGAGGTAACTGAAGACATTACCTATGTTCTCTGGTAGTAACAACGGCAGAATGATCTTCAGATACAAGACATAGTATGTTTATAGAGTCACAACAGGACACAAAGGGAAGAGTATAGGCTTCTCTTGAATGGAGATATTAATGACAGACACCCTCAACCACAGACAGAGGCTTGCCTCTGCCTGTCCTTTTATATGCAAAACTATGTAAAATCTTAAACTGTGTCCAGGAGCCTGAGATGGGCTAAATCTGTCAAAGGACTGAGATGTCTCCCTGCATGCATGATCTCGTAGTGGAGTATTTCTCATGTGCACTAATGCAGATCATAACCCAACTCTGACCATTATGTAAACCCAAGGGTTTATACACAGGAATGACCCTTTTTATCCTCATTTCCAGAGTGTTTCCCAGGCAGGGAGTGATTGATGTGTGTCTTGGATGCCTTTCCTAAGCTGCCTTTTGGGCTGCAGGATCTAAAGTGGACATTGCTGATACAAGGGTGGGCAATGGTGACAGAGCACACATGACTTCTGCAGAGCTCACCCTGAGCAGCAGTGCATTTTGCCTTGCCTTCTGCTTTCTTGTTTCCACATATGATCTTCACCTCGTTTTTCTTGAAGGAAAGGCAAACAGAAGGAAAGCAGCTCCTCACTTGCTAGCAGTCTGTCCCTCAAAGCGCTGAGTACTGTGTACTGCTCTTCAACCATGGTGATAGTGAAGAGACTTGGCCAAATTCAAGGCCATGTGTTGTGAATTCAAAAGACATCATGACCATGGCCATCTTCTTTGGCAAGGAAGCTGAGCCATGTGTGTCTGTTCCCTCTTTAGACTGATTAGCACCTGCCCAACAGCAAACTCAGCTTCCAGGGGACAATCTCCCCAGTGGTGAACACGTTTATATTGTTGTAGTTCTCCAGCAGAACTCATTTTCCTGACTTGCATTTGAGCTTTTGCTAGCAAGGGGCTCTACAGCCACGTTCCCTAGAGGATGTGAAGGTGCAAGGGCTGGTCAAAGATATTTGCTTCCCCTGAAATTGCTTATACAGAAAAGGCTTTCTGCTCAGCCAGCGCCCGACGTCTAACAAAGCCTCTGCATATAGCAGAGCCCCCGTCTCATGGGGCTGCCGTAACAGCCAGTCCCTTCTACACAAGCTCTTGTTTTAATGAAATATATATAGAGATTTAATATCTTTGAAATCTCTTCCCTTCTGTCAAATTGGGTAGAAATTGGCCAAAGGGCTCAGAAACTACAGAGAGGAAGGAGTGGGAAGGGCAGACAGATGGGGACCGCGTGATTGCAGCGGCTCCTCTCTGGAAGCATCCAAACTAAAAATCAATACCTTTTGCTTTCGTCTCTATGGTTTTGTCTTTCTTTCTTTCTTGTTTTTTGGTTTTATGAAGGTATTTTTGACAGAGAAAGATTCGCCGTTCAAGAAAGGAAATACGCTCCCATGGAAAACTTCCTATGCCACGTGCGTGATGGGAAGCTGTCAGGCAGCATCACTCTGAGCTGCAGAACAAGCTTTGGAAAGGGGAATGTTGTCACTCACTCCTTTCCCTCCCCAATGCACAGCACCTTGGGTTTCCCTGAGTCCCACAACGGCAGAAACTACAAGGTTAAAGCAGAGGTGGTTTTGTCCCTAAAGCAAAGTGTGGAGAGCCATGTTGGTGTAGGACACCACAATCACTTAGAGGACCATGTCTTGGGTCTGGCTGAGGTGGAGTTAATCTTCCCCGCAGCAGCCCCCCTAATGCTTTTGGAAAGCTTTGTGTTTTGCCTACTCCTGAGTAGTGCTCCACAGCATCAAGGCTGACTCCAACACCCCCCTCATCCACATACCAGGAGTGAGCAAGGCCTTGCGATGGGACACAGCAGGAGAGCTGACCCAATCTGACCAAAGGAATATTCCATACCATATAACATCTGCTCAGTTACAGAGAGAAAGCAGGAGGAGAGAGAGAATTCTTTATGAATGATGCTTGCATTCTGGAGCAACCACTACACATCAAGCCCTCCTTCCTGGGAATTGTCTGGACAACGCATACTGATAGAAGTAGGGAATCAAATCTCATGTTTTCCTTTATTTAACACACCACTTTTGCTTTATTGAATTACCTTTTGCTTGACCCATGAGGGTTTTCTCCATATTATATTATCCCCCCTCCCTACTATGCTGAGGAAAGGAGTGATAGAATGGCTAGGTGAGCATCCAGAGTCCAGGCAAAGTCAACCAATCCCAATGCTTTTTGGTACCCCACGTAAGGCAGTAAGAATTTGAGATAAGGATTGGAAGAGGTGAAGGGCAAAACACAGACTGAATTATGTTAGGGAATGGAACGATCATGGACAATTCCTGTTGCAATTGTGGTGAAAGAGGGGAGATGGAGATGGGATCTGAGGCAGCTCTTCCCTGTGAGGGTGCTGAGGTTCACCCTCCCAGGGTGCCCAGAGAAGCTGTGGCTGCCCCATCCCTGGCAGTGTTCAAGGCCAGGTTGGACACAGGAGCTTGGAGCAAGCTGCTCCAGTGGAAGGGGTCCCTGCCTGTGGCAGGGGTTGGAACTGGATGAGCTTTAAGCTCTCTTCCAACTCAAACCATTCCATGATTCGATGAGGAGTGAGCAGAGAAAGCTGTTGCGTGCCCTGTCCTTGGCTCCCTCCTATTGAACATAATGACCTTCTGTGGTAGTAATGTCTCTGTCTGAAAGACCCTGGGTGAAGGTCTGAGCTGTGCCTTTGTGGAGCCCTTTGAGGTTGGCTGGAGCAGGGCCAGCTTCCAGCCATGCCTGGTGGAGCTCCATGCTCTGCAGAGGACAGAGCTCACCTGCCCAGGTGGCTGGGGACAGGAAGGAGATGCTCCACAGACCTGGCTCCTATGAGAACTGAGTCACTTGTCATGGCTGGCGGCTCTCTGGGGCTGGTTGCCTGAGGCTAACTTGGCACACAGGCAGGAGACATAAAACTGTAGCTATCTATACACAGAGGAGAGAAAAGTAACAGCTCAAAATGTGTGACTGGAATGAAAATTTAAAGCAGGATTCCCAATTAAAGCTGTGCATGTTGGAGGATGTACCCGCTCTTGAAGGGCTCCAAGGCACTAATGCAGCCACACTGGATTAGACCAGGAAGGCTCCTCCAGCGCATGAAATCCTTGTGGAAGCAGTGTTGTTTCTGCACAGCAGCACCTTCCCCAGCCTGCCACCCCTGTAGGTTAAGGTAAGGAGCTCTCTTGTCACTTGTCCCTGCTGCCTGCGTCTCTGCTGCCTGCTGTTGTGCCGTGTCTTTCGCTGCCAGATGATGATGTCTGTGCCGGAGCAGGGATGTCTTTCTGAAGACATGCATTATTCAGCAGTCAGGATAACAAACTCCCTGGATTTGGGCATGTGTGAAGCCCTGGTGCTATATCCTCCCTCTTTCACCAGTGTAAGGCAGGGGGGGAGCTGCTAGAGCAGCCTGTGCTCTGTAGAAGTCCATTGCAGTACCTGTAAGGTTGCAAGAAGGATCTAACCTAATCCTAAAATAGGTCTGTGGAGAGGTCTCCGCTAGCCATTCCTGCTCCTTCTGCCTCCTTAACTGCGTGTTTCCATCAGGCAGGTAATTCGTGATATAACATTTAACTTTTGGCTTCATTATTTCTACATGCACAGTAACAAATGCTGTGCCAAAGGCGGCTGCGCAGCAGGAGAGAAGGCTGGGGAGAGAAAGAAATATGGAAGGTGGGGGGAATTGGAGGTTAAAGCCATGAAGAATGCAGCCTTAGGAAGCTTGGTTTGGGAAGGGTGTCCCTTTTCCAAGGATACTGGTTTCTGGCTCTGGCCCAGCAGGCGAGGATGGCTGCAGCTACACAGAGCCAAGGCAGAGCATCCCGGTAGGCTGAGGGTCTGCTCCTGCTCTTGGCTGGACTTGAAGCCTCCCTCAGTGTATGAACGATGGGAGAGCATCTGCTGTGGTGTAACAGGAGCTGTTGTGTTTGGAGGGAGTGCAGGGTGTCTTGCTGGAGTTGATGTGCTGCACGTCCTTACCTTCCTCTGTAAGGAAAACAGAGGAGGCTTTCTGGCATAGGAAAGCTGAAAAATCTGTTGCTTCATCCTTTTATTCCCCTTAGCAAAGGCTCAGTTCCAAGACACATAGGAAAGAACAGAATTTTTGGTTTGGGTTTTGTTTTGTTCGTAGTAAGTTTTGCAATTCTCTCAAGAAGCAAATCATTACATGGACTAACTCATGATTTTGTGATAACAATGAGAAAATTAGGGACAGCACTGGTGTTCTTGCTGTATCCAGGAAGACTTTCCCAGAACTATATTTATACAAATTCCTCCTACAGAAGAACAGGACCAGAGTCTGTTTCTCAGATGCAGACATACCATGGCTTGATCAGATAGGGATATGTACTTACCTGCTACATCCACACGTGATGGAATTACACTAAGTCCATAGTGCTGGAGCAACCCTTGCTGTGGAGCTGTGCTGGGGACTTCCCTTGGTGCACGTGCTTCATGCAGATGTGCAGTGCAGAGGTGCCAAGTGCTTTCAGGGTAGGTGTTATCCATGGAGCTGTACTAGGACAGAAGTGCTAACAACTGGGGATAACACAGTGGAGGACTAAGCCATAGGATCCTCTGGAAGATGTGAAACCAGCCTGCAGGATGCTGGAGCTCCAGGGTTCCCTGCAGGGGCAGCAGACATGGTGCTAGACAGTGGCTCTGCTCTCGGATGAGCAAAGCAGTGTAATTCTCACTCTGCACACAAGCTGCCTGACTGTGGGGTGGTGGCCCGGCCTCCTGGGAATCCTGCCATGCTCTGGTTTATGGGCTGGGAGATCAACCTCATGGCACATGGGGATTTTTCCATAATGCCATGAAGAACCCAAAAGTGATTTTGCTGCCGCTCTGCAGTCTGGGTTGCACAGAGGATCTGCAGGAGCTGTGTCTGTAGAGATGCTGGTAAGGGCTGCAGAGGACCCTGGCTGATATTGGAGCTCTTGGGGAGCCTCTGTTTCCTGGTTTTTCAGATGGATGTGGAATATGATCTTTACAAAACCCAGAGGGATGCCCTGGGGCTGTGCAGCAGCCTGGGAGAGCAGCGGTGTCTTGCACCTGAGCTCTGGCTCTGTTTGCCAAGGCAGCCTTGCAAACACATCCGGGCTCATTTCCGAGTTCTAGCACCCCTGAAATTTCCCGGAGAGCAGGACAATGCTTTAACGGCCCTCAGAGCATGAGCCAGCTGCAGACAGACAATGGGGAATTGGTGCAATCTGCTCTGCTACAGCTTTGCCAACAACAATCTGTCCCAGTGTGTGGCATCGCTTCCAGCCTGGACACGGGCTCTGCCCACCTGCAGGAACCACCTTTGGCTTTCTCTGGATTTGGCACAGGGAAAGGGCTGTAATCACGGAGGGAGGAACTGCCATGGGCTCTTGCTGGTGTGCTCTGGGTTGATGTCAGCCTCTTCACTGGTTTTCCTAAGCGGTCATTTGTAAAAGGAGCTGTTGCTTGTTTGGATTCACTGGGCTTGATCACTTGGTTCCTGCTAATTGCTTTTCAGTGAGTTCTGCAGGGAGAGGGACAGGTTCATGCTATTCATGTCACTAAAGTCACATCCAAACCCCTTTTAACAGTGAGTGCTGATGCTAGAGAGCTGGAGAGCATCTTGAGCAGTCTCCTGGTGATCTGGGATTGCTCAGCATCTCCCTGGCTCAAAGCCTGGGTAGCCCAGGGTGCATGTGATCAGACAGATCCCAAAGACCTCTCTTCTGCTCTGAAATACTTGGCTTGGGGCTGAAGGGAAGCAAATGAGATGGGAACCTGTAGGTTGCTGAGAAGTCAGTGGAGAAATCACTGTGGTGTGAACTTAGCCATCATTGCCTTTTACCCTGCATTGTACTGTGCCCTGAGCTTGGACCAGTGTGTGGTAGGAAAGAAGTGGTGAGCAGGGAAGGTTTGGGATGAGGCTGTATATGTGGAGGGGGCATGGGCAAGGTGCAGGGGGCTGGGACAGGCAGAGGTGGCTTCCTTTGGCTGGGCTTGACCATGGTCCAGTCCCTAGTGCTGCTGGGACTTGGCAGCATCTTTGCAATAGGCAGTTGTTTTCCAGCTGCAAGTCCATGCTCCAGGGCTGGAGCAATTGGCAGGTTGAGAGAGGAAGGAGAAGGGAGGACTGGAGTTGAAGGGGTTTCCATTCAGCCTCAGCTGAGGAAGGACTTGGGCCTGTGACCTCTGCATTTCTGGGAAGACAAGGCTTGCTTTCATTTGGCTTCAGGGACATAGCCTGGGTGTGCAGGGAAGGAAAGCCCCTGATGCCCCTCAGCCTGTGCAGTGGCACAGCACAACTGGAACAATTGGAGTGAGGCTGACCCTGCTGGCAGGACTGGGGGAGGCTGTGATGCCTCAATGAGCCCCTATATAAAGGTGGGTAACAGAAGGTAACATAAATAAAAAAAACATAATAAATCATCTGTTTTCATTGTATAGCTGTTAAGTGACTATATGTTTTTTCTAATGTATATGGTAACTGTAACCCAATGTATTTTGTAGCAGGAGCACTATATACTGATTTAAATTAAGCATATATTGAGAGGATGTATTGACCTAATTGCTGAAGTAATGTCATAATGAAAAGCCATTCAGACTGCACGTCCTCTCTTGCCCTCTGGTTTCTGAAGTAACTGAAGGAAACAGCACTTCACTTCTGGTGAAATCATCCCAAGGGGATTGTTTGATTGGAGTGTGATGGATTAATTTCATTGAGGGCACTGTACAAGACGGCAAAATACTCTTGGAAAACTCAGGAAGTTTCCATCATTTTGCTGAGCTCATTTGAAGCATCCTCAGTGACAAAATATGAGTGCCTAAACCCTTGTCCTGCTGCAGGTGCTGGCTCGCTTGGTACTTACTCTGTGTGGCAGGTGTTAGGTGTTAGAGCTGTTGCTTTGACTGTGGTCTGCAGGTATGGAGGTGAGGCAGATACTGCCAGCACAGGCTGAGCATCCCCCTTTGTGCCCCGCGGGATGGAGGGAGCATCCTCAGCCAGGAGCATGGTTAATCCAGCAGCACTTGGCAAACCAGCACTGCTGACCTCTGTGCTCCTGTCCCTGTAGCTCAAATGGTGGTGGTTGGGTTTGTACCCCGCTGATATGCCACACAAAGAGATGATGCTCAGGCTCTTTAGAAGGTTTAATTCTCACTCCTCTTGAAAATGAGCTCTCCTGCACTGTTCCCCTTCAGAGGCATTTGATCTGTTCATATGCTTAGAGGATATGTTTTTAATATTTTCATTTGGGAGTCAGCATATGTTTTAATGAATTAATTTTCAAATTGGTGTCTCCTTCATCATACTTTCCTTAGACCCTGAAAGCATTTGCAGTTTATAATTTAAGTGCTTTGAAACTGGGCAGCAAGTGAAACTGTTAACCAGGATGATTCACATTTGCACCTCAATCCCATCTGAGCTTCCTCATCTGCTGCAAGTTAATTACATCCCACCAGGATCCTTTGATATTTGAGTAATTTTGGAGCACCAAGGCTTAAATGTGTGCCTGTTGCTTTTTTTTTTTTTGTTGGTTTCACTCCTCAGATGACAGGAAAATTTCATTGTGTTCTCTGTGCTTGCTCTGGGTTAAGTTTTATGGGAAGGATTTGGTACATGGGTTCAAGATAACTATTACCAGTGTATAACATATTGAGAGCCCAGTCCTTCCAGGTGTAAAGCTGCTTCTAGAGTATCTTAATCTCCTGGCGTTGGGGCATCTTTTTGGCCAGGGATCAGAGCCATGGAGGTAAGTCATGGTCAGTTGGTGAGTGGTGTACAGCCCCTAGGAGCTGTGAGCAGGGAGTGCCATGCATGACTTCTGCTTCCAAGCAGGCAATGGGGAGTTTGAATCGGAATTTCTGACAATAATGCAGCTTGTTGGAGCCGTTATGAATTGAAATGGGGTCTTATTCAGCTCTGCTAATAAGAGGGTAAGTGCAACTAAATACAGCTGTCTTCCTCACTGCCATTTGGTATTTATTAGCAAATATGCAGTGGAATTGAATTCCTTGTAAGTACTGTGCAGCTAATGGCAGATAGCAATTAACTGAAATGACTACTCTTGAGCGCTGATGCTGCCATCAGCGAGTGGAAGAGGAAGTCTGGAGCCAGCACACAGACCCAGCAACTTCCAAAACTCCCTGTAGTTTTCCCCTCCGGATTCTCTGGTTCACACCCTTATCAAAAGACTGCAGTGAAAACAGGTTCATCTTGGTACACCCTGGAGCTCCAGCTTGACCAAACACTTCTCAAGCAGTAGTAAATGTGTGTGTGTATTCCTATTTTCAGTTTGGGGGTCACTGAAAGGACTCATTGCAATACCAGCACCAGTGAAAGTGCGTGGAGTGGAAACCTTCTGCGGGTGTGCTGGTGGCACAGAGCTGCCTCTGCAGCACCTCATGTGCTTCAGGAGATGTGAAGGAAGCTGGCCCAGAGGCTTGGAACTAATCCAGAAGCTGGGAAGGAAGGGGTGCAGGGTTCATTGTTCATCTTTGGCCTTTCCTCAGCGAACAATACAAGAGGTTTGGTTTTGTTCACCTCACTAATAAGGTGATGTGTAGGTCAAAGTGCCCCAGGGGTTCTGCCCATCATTGACTGGAGAGAAACCAGCTTCTGTGGCTCGTTTCAAACTGCCAGGAGTCATAAAAATGCCAGTGTGATTTCACATACACCTGGATTTGTTTGTCACCCCTCCCTGCCAGCCCGTGCTTGATATGGAGCCTTGTGGGGAACCTGCCTGTCAGGAGGGGATTGGTGCTGGTGAGAAGTGAGGGGCTGTGCTTCAGGGAGAGCTGCTGGCAGGGAGGAGAGGCACCGCTCTCCGTGCTGCTGAAGAGCTGGCTTTGGGAGGGAGCTGAGTATCCTCACTAGTGCCCTCCCTGCAGAACAGAGCAGGTTGTTAATGGGTGTGTTGGTAAGGAGGGAGATGCAGGGAAGGATAAATATTGAATAGGAGGAGCTGAGTGATTGATAGGTCTGGAGTCATGGCAATGTGATGATATTTAATGGTATTCTCAGAGCTGGGAGCTCATTTGGGAGTAAGTGAGATTGAGGAGCTGTGTGTATGCAGGTGATTTGGTGGCTGAGCCCCCAGCCTGCTGAGAGGACAGTGTTGCTGATGAGAAGTGAGGACCCTGCCCTGGGGTAGAGTAGCCAGAGAGAATCTGCTCAAAGCAGGTTGTGAGAGTGCCCCAGGCAGAGCAGAGCAGCCTGCAGGCTGGCCCAGGGCTATCCAGGCATGGATAAACTCCCTGTAAGCTTGGGCTGTGCATTGGGAGGATCTGGGATAATTTTCATCATGTAGAGAAGCCCACAAAAATAGATCCTTCCTCAGGTGCATGATAGGCACAGCAGAAGCATGAGCTGATTCCATGGGATGTGAGCATCTCCCTGTGTATGGAAGAGGAATGAGCCATCCCTGCAGAGCTGGAGCAGCTCCTGCCTTGCCATGTTACCCCATAGTTCAGTCACTGCCTGCTCTCCATGTACAGGGCTGTGCTGAGGTTGGGAAAAGAGATTCTGGAAGGGGGATAAATCTCAGCTTGATCACAATCTTTAAGGATATGCTGGCAGTTAATTATTTAAATGCATTTTTAGTTAAGCCGGTGAATAGGCAGCTACACTGAGCACCTGACAAATGTGATCCTTTTCTGATTGGCAAAAAGTGTGTGACTGCCCCTGTCATCAGTGCTCTGAAATTGCGTGTCCTTTTGTATGCAATTCAATCGGGTTGCAAGTAAGATAGTAAAACCTGTTCCTTCATTAATTCATATCAACAGGTACACTAAGGATTTGGGTTTTTTTACTGCTGTTGGTGGTTTTGGTGTTGGGTTTGGGGTTTTTTTCTGCTGTTCCTCCTATCTAAAAGCTTTGGGTTTTATTCCTGGCTTTAGAACTACAGGAGCTCTGATTTTTGAGTTTTGCAATTGCCCCCATTAATATGAATCAAATACCTGTGTGTGTATAAATAGATATATAGATATAGATATAGATTGAAGGCAGCTTCACCTGGTCTCTCGCCCTGTGAGGTTTCCAGTATTTAAGGCAGCAGACAGCTGTCCCCTGGCTCTGTCTTGACATGATTATTTTCTGTGTGGCTTGATGGATTTGCTATCAGCAGGGTGAGTGCTGTGAGCACGGCAGCCCTGAGCGTGTCAGAGGGAGGGTTGCAGTAATTTCTGCACACTGTATCTGCTCTGTCTGCCTGGAGCAGCCTGGGGCTGAGCTGCAGACCTGAGAGGTGGGATGGTGCTGTGTCCTTCTCTGGTCTGTGGCCATATCTCCTGGCTGCAGGAGATATGCGTGGCCCACAGTCCTGCTGAGCAGCTCTTGGCTAAAGGCAATCTGTCCTGTTCTTCAGCCAAGCAAGGGAGGGCAGTGTGATGGAGTCCATGTAGTGTTGTTATCTTGGACTATTTGGCAAGGGAAACCCATTATGTAAGCACAGTTTCAGGTGTTTAGTATGAGCAAACAACTTTCATAGTTCTCTTTTACCCTGTGGATTTTTTGAGAGAAAGCTAACAATAATTAAGATACTAATTGCGATAATTCTTCTGGAGTCTGAAGTACATTGCAATGAACTGAAGAGTTAACACTGAGGTCTTTTCTTCTGATTTAAAATGACACATTAGATCTGCTGGTGAAATTGAATTATCTACTTAAATGAAGTTCCAGTTCAGATTCTCTTTAGCACATTTATATTTTATGAGTGTGGAGTGGGACTGATCTTTCTAAGTTTAGTTCACCTAAAGGCAGGGGTTTAGCTTAAGGTATCTGCCCTCAGATCTTTCTATGCTCACAGAAGAGAGAGAGGCACCCCCAGCACGTAATTAATTCTGTTTTATAACAGAGCACGAAGGTAAGAGGAATGACAGTGTGATCTATAAATGTGCCCCAGGGAATATTCTGTAATGAGACTAATAACTGAGCAGATCTCACAATACCCAATGAAGAGCTGGAGACTCCTCTTGAAAATGATTCAGAACATCCAAGTTAAGCTCTGGAGGAGCCTCTGCCTTTCCATTGGCTTCAGAGGGATTAAAAAGCCAAAAAATGAACTTTTGACAAATCCTCTCATTTTCCACTGGTTTTATAAAGTAGCCTTGGTGACCAGATTCTAATAGATGCTCTTTTTTTTGAAAGCTAAAATTAGGAGACATGAATCCTTACCACAGTTTCTTCTTACAGAAGGTTTGCATTCCAGCCATTGCTTTTTTTTTTTTTTTTTCCTATGGAAAAAGAGATTGCAAAGTTGAGCCAACAACTCTGAGGCTACAGAGTTTGCCCACAACCAAACTCTAGTTTATATTTAAATAGAAACTCTGCCTTAAGAGTCTTGTTTAAAAATAATTCAGGAATGCAGCTTTC
>JAVHNF010014943.1:32846-60346 GCA_034783455.1 Micropsitta finschii
TCTGATTTACCTATATTATAGCTTATGGGAAAAATTCTGAACAATGCACTGAAAGTTAAAGAAGGAATTATCTAAGTAAAGGTGTTAGAGGAAAGAATAATAAAATTAATTGTGTCACAAGGATAAAACTGAAGTCTGGTTTTGGCATTATAATGCCTCACCTCATTGAATGGAGCATGTTGCTAGTAAATCAGTTCTGTCTAGAAGACAAATTAGTTTCCTAGCTCAAAAATGAGCTAGAAGGAAAAACAGGCAGAAAAGAAAGAAATTAATGTTGCCCCAACTTTTAGTAGCTACAATATTTATTTTTTGTTATTGATCATTATTGTTCCCATTAAAGCAATTATAATATATTCTATTACAATTTCATGGCACATTGCTAAGCTTCATCATTTTCTTTACCATGGTAAATTTCCAAATACCTAGAAATGGTAATCTGAAAATTGAGGAAAAGAGATGATAAGATATTTGCAGTTCAGCTGTATAGAAACATGTAAAGTGACAGCATTGTATCTTTTGGAGCTCAGAAAACACCTTTGGAAAAAGTAATTAATTTCCATTTTAAAGGTATCATCTGACTAAGGAGCACCATTACTGTGTTATACTTTTGAAATAAAATAATCAGTTGGGTTTATAAGTGTTGTTTTACTGGTTTTCCTCTGACCTTTTTCTTATTCTGGTTGTGAAAGAAATTGCTTTCCCAAAGTGACAAATTATAGCAGTAACTCTGACACTTTACACTGTATAAAGTGTATGCTGCCTCTTGCTAGATTTCACACACTTATTTGATTTACCATTAAACACAGGTTCAACTTTCTATTCTGAATACCAGCACCCCAAACAGTAACAATAGGAATGGAATGAGTGGCAAGAAAGATTAATTTTTAAATCTATAATGTGTTTGAAAGCTGTTGTTCCAAATATTCACCATGTTGCTATGGAATTTGCATTAGAAGTCAATTTGTAAGTTCAACAAGAATCTTATTCTATGTAAGAATGTAAAACTTTTCTATGATCTATCCTACAGATATCCTACACAAGCTAATAAGTGGCTACATTCCTTCTGAAGTAAAATCCATCTCTTGAAGAAATAAAAAGATTATGGCACATACTCTAACAGTAAACATTAATCCTGTCTGCTAAGAAGAAAAAATGTTAATTGTTTTTCACTCTGAGCACTGTTCTGCTAGTCCGATAGTACTTCATTATTTGCTCAGATATATTTGTATTCAAATCACAGTTTGTGGCTTCTATGTATATTCGATGTGAATATATAGTGTCTACAAGTTTGATACCTGAATTTCATATGAACTACATCCTGGCTTAAATTGGTTTTAAAATAAAATAAGATCAATAAAAGCTTAACTTTTTAAAAACAAAACAAAACAAAAAACCACAACCAAAAAACAACAAATAAATAAAAAAAAAAATAAAAAAAAAAGACACCAAAATATTGTTTCTATTTGTTTCTATTTCCCAGCTGTCCAAAACACTGTGACAAATTTTTGCCTCCTTTTTTCCCTGCCTGGAACTGGAGACTGAGATCTCCCTCCTCTGCTGGGATTCTTTTTCCAGCATTAACCAGGACTACCCTTCAGGATCCTATGGCTTGAAGCCAGTGTTCCCGCCTCATTGTTAATTTCTGTTTCTGATCCTTTTCAGGAAGTGCCTTAGCTACTGTAGGCTGCAGTGGACCAGAGTGAGAAGCATCTGTATGTGCTACATACTGAATGAGAATATGAGAATTCTTTCCAGAAAGCTGCAAAACCCTCAGGAAAAACTTGCAGTCTGACAATCCTTCCTTCTATTTGAAATAGATACAGAGCAAACAAAGCTTTTGTCTTTATAGTCCCTGTTCCATATTACTTCCTTTTCTGCACTACAATTCCTACAAGTGCAGCATTTATTTTTCACTACAAACTAGCAGAATTGCCAGGCAAAATGCTACAGTTATTGCATGAGAAGAGCATCTGTACTAAGCAGAAAAAGTATCACTCTATTTTTCTATTTTTGAATACAAACACCAGAATGTAGCTAGGGGCTTTCGTTCTTGCAAATAAATATATATTAACTCATAGCTGGAAATAACTTTAACCAAAGCTATTTATAGGTAGCTAGAATAAAGCTTTGGCCTCAGCATGTCTGAAGCACTCTTTTAATACCTGTTTAGAGCAGCTAATTATTGCCAAAGAAACAACAAGTAAAGTGGTGTTACTTCCCCGGCCAGAAACATAATTACAATTCACGCTCCTTGTAAGTTCTTAAGAATCAAATCAGAATTAGTAGTACTAACCAATTATTATAAATTAAAAGATTAAAATACTATTGGAGATCAAGAAAACTTTTTATGTTTTGGAAATCATTATGGTTTATGGTATGATATTTATTTATAGCACTACATAGAACCGTAGAAAATACCCATCTATAACTCCAGGTATAATCTCTCATAAGGGTTGAAGTGTTGTCCTATTTTGGTACCATCTGACTTTTATTCCTGAAAGAAGGGAAAAGGTGGAATGGGTTTACTATGAAAAGCAGAACATTTTAAACCATAAATTCATTCAGAGTTCAGATTAATATAAAGAATATTATTTTTCAGGAAAATGGTCCATTTCCTAAAAATCTGGGAGACGCAATTTTCTTTTATAACTCTATAGAGACACTCTTCATTAAAATAAGCATTGCTCTAATAAAATATGTGGAGTTGAAGAGGAAAGGGGATCAGTAATTTACAGACAAGGATATTAAAGTGGTAGGAGTGACAAGTCTGGAATTACTAAAGGCATTGAATCTCCCATTGAAGGGGAAATTCCATTTTGAAAAAAAGGCCTTGTAAATCCTGGTGGATTACAAGGTGAACTTAAGCCAGCAATGTGCCCTTGTGGCAAAGGCAGCCAACAGCATCCTGGTCTGCATTACAAAGAACAGCATCAGCTCAGGGTCAAGGGAGGTGGTCTTTCCCTCTGCTCAAAGGACAAGAAGCAATAGACAAAACTAGAATACAAGACAGTCCATTTATTCATTGAGAAAAGCTCTTTTTCCCAATTAATTTTGGTTGCTTAGTTCCACAGCTGCATATACCTAACCAGAGAGAGGGGATTTTTCCCCTTCTATCTTGCCAACAGAACATTGTTTAGGAGGCTCAGAAGCAGGAGTATGAACCCCTTAAAGCTGTAGAAGACATGAAATTATTCAGTTCTTAGGATAGTTCTCTCACCATCAGGCTAATAAAAAGGTGTGGAATTTGGCTAGAAACTTCTTCAAAAACAAAGATGGCCTTCAGTGTGATGTAGAAACTTTTTTGGTGCAGCCATAATGAAATAATTAGCAGCAGTCACTTAGGATCATGAATATTTTGCCCAGTAGAATAAAGTGATTACATTTCAGTCACAAAAAAAGTGTAGGGGTTTTATGCTGGTTGGTTTGTTTGTTTGCTTGTTTGTTTGTTTTTTTTTTCTGGATCCTTGTACAGAATACTGAATACTTGAACACTGAGTTACAATTTGAGAGATTTTTGGCTCTGGTCCAGCATAGTAACTACTTGGTCTAACAATTTTTCATTTTGCTTTGTTTTTTGTCTTTAAGAACTTTTTAACAATATTTTTATCAGTTTTAAAACTAAGGGGTTTAATATGCATCTCAGCTACTTTGTATCGTCTTTCTGTTTGATTTGTAAGATTTCATATCTCTTCTGCATTTATATTTATTGTTTTGGCAACTACCTTCAACCATGTCTATAACAGCTGTTTTCATCTTAGAATT
Organism: Micropsitta finschii; assembly: GCA_034783455.1. Lineage (NCBI taxonomy): Eukaryota > Metazoa > Chordata > Aves > Psittaciformes > Psittacidae > Micropsitta > Micropsitta finschii. The sequence continues at coordinate 36,609 of JAVHNF010014943.1, forward strand.
ATTCATCTTACTTTTTGTTTGATTTATCTTCTGTCCACCTACAGTTGTCAGGGATAATACAAATCCCACCACAGTAATACTAAAGGATTTAGGATTGTCCCACAAATATTCTATAGTCTTAAATGGATTTGTTTCATTTATCCTCTCTACATCCTCTTCTTTCTCAGGCTTGGATCAGATTTGTAGAATGGAGAAAGGTACACTGGATATATATGAGTCACTAGGATCCCCGCACTTCGGCAATCTCATTTTCCTAACTGTTGCTCACCAGTTTATTTTTTACTAGCTTATTTGACTGTTAAAGAGGATCTGCCACCTGCTTCACGTCTTTTTCATTAAAACAAGAAGACTGCAAACAAAACTCAATCTCTGCAGGTCACAAAACTCTAGAATTCTTTTGTTTATGTAGATGTTTTCTACTGTTATTTGCAATTAGGTCTTAAAAGCTCTAATGAAACACTGCATTTATTTCTCATTGTTTCTACCTTGGCAAATGACTGGTAGAATTCAGAAGCTTTTATGTTTTCAATCTAAAAAGTCATTAGGAGTTACTATTAAGAACCACTGAATAGTTGGTGTTGAAAATCAGACAGAAAATAAAGTTTGATTTGAATGAAATATAAACCCTGCTTTTTAATATACAAAAATACAGTATTCACCCTTTTCAGTATAAAAGCCTTTTTTATTTCAAAACTGTTTTTATTTGTGTTACATGTCAAAATGTGAATGAAATATTTCAATTTTACAGAAGTGCTGGCAACTAAAAAGGTTGCTTCCAAAATCTGTAAGCATATCCTTTGTCCCATTTCAGAACAAAAATCTGGATTTTATGGAATTCTCTATATAATTAAAAGAGATTGCCTTTACTATAGATGGTGGTCATTGTCTGGAAGTTAATATGCATGTCAGTCCTTGTCTTACTGTCTTTTTTATGTTATTTTTTACATTAGAATATAAAACTATTTGATTAAGTGCACACTATAAATTAATTAATCCATTTGATCCTGAATTGCTGTACAGTTTGCACTACAAGTTACATTCTGTGTTAAAAATTTATCTTTTTTTCTTTCATTGCTGGCATTTAGCTGTGTGTGGGGATCTACTTCTTCACAATATATTTAGAGACAAATACAGAGTAAATAAAGTCTTGTCAGTCTGTCATTTGCTGATTTTAAAATTCCATGTATCTTAAAAAAGTCACTGCATGCTTGAGCATACCATCAACCATCCTCATTACTATGAAAAAAAAGAAGAATTTAAATGTGTCTAATGTCCTAATGAATTCAACTGTTCCATTGTACTTATGGCAAGAGCAGTTGAGGTTGCCAGTGTCGTAAATTAAATGCACACAATATCATTTAAGTGATTTCTTGATTTCTTGTAGGATCCTTTAGGTACTGGAAGGCTTCTCTGAGGTCTCCCTGAGCCTTTTCTTCTCCAGACTGAAAAAAGACCAGCTATCTTAGCTTATCTTGATAGCAGAGGTGCTCCAGTCCTCTGGTCATCTAAGTGGCTTTCCTCTGGACTTGTAACAACATGAGGTTCTTACGTTGGGGTCCCCAAACTTGGGCAAACTACCACAGGTGAGGTCTCATGAGAGCAGAGTAGAGGAGGGGAATCACCTCTCTCAACCTGTTGGTCACAATTCTTTTGATCCCAGGATATGGTTAGTTTTCTGAGCTTCCATGTCATATCATTATCTAAGTTTCTCTTACAATGAGAAGTGGATTGGTCTTTCTGCAGATGTTGCAGATTAGCCATGAATTATTCAGTATCAAAATACATGTGACAGTTGGCTTCTGTTATGAAATATACATTATTCATAGGACATCTGTTCTATGTTTTCACATTTAAGAGGTACAAAGTGCAAAGGCAAAAAATGTGAAATGGATATATAGAAATTTTTCATTTCATATCACTTTTTCTCCCACCCTGGTCAATATGGGTTAAGGAAACAGCAACATACTAATGTATTCAATGTGTTTGTTTTGTCATTGTTTCATTATGAAAATTTACTTGCTTGTAATTCTCTTTTTGATCATAGCCTCAAGAGAATTATTCAATGATGGACGCCATTGGTCCATTTAGCAGAAAATAAAATACAAATTATCTGCCAATCATGCTAGATAAAAATTTTATATATATATAAATTTAAAAGTAGATTTTTTTTTATGTGTATCTGCTAGTATGCATGCAAGTGTATATGCGTATGTGCATGTGCATATATCTGTATAGATATTTTGAAATCACAGTGAAAATAAGGAGTAATTTCCACTGGACATTCTTTTTTTCCTTAGTCTAACTAAACTACTGCTTATGAGTACCCTAGCTGTATGTCTTCAGGATCAAAAAAAACCTACCTGGCATTCAGAACATCCCTGTTGAAGGTGTTTATTGAATTACATAATAAACAAAAAGAACATTAAATGGTCTCTGATCCATCTAACTACTATTCAAGAACAAATAATATTCATATCAAGAAAGCTCGTTTTTCAAATACTGCCAATGAATAGGGTAGTGAATTGAAATCTCATTACAGTGGACCATAAGTCTATCCAAATATAAAACTGCTTCCAGGATTTCAGAGCATTTCATTTAACTTTGACTCCCAAGCTTAAATGACTTTCTAAAAAAATTGTTCAAGTTAGTTATTAAATAAAGTTATTAAAGAAAACATTGTGTTGAAGTGCAGAACAAAATAGAAATTTTAGATATTTTGCAAAGTTAAAAAGGAATCAGAAAAACATATAAATCACCTCCAAAAAAAAACAAAACAAAACAAAACAAAACCAAAAACATTTCAATTGATCAGAAATTTTCATCCCAATAAGTCTACACATTTTTTTAGGCATATTTATTGATAATTTATGGCAGACTTACTCCTAGAACTTGCTCTTAGAACACAGGATACTGATATTTTGCTGCCATCCTAGAACCAAACACCATTTTTGAAGTCATTAGTTCACATTATTTGCCATTTCTTGCTGCAAGATAGTGGGCTGCCTATGTGGCCAACTCACTACTTTGTCCTCAAGAGAACTGTTAGACTAAGCATAAAGCCTAGCAACTTTGCATTTCCTGTGAAGCCAGACACCTACAGGTTCAGAGAAGCTTCAGAGAACAGGTGTAGAAGCTTCACTCATTACACTGTACAGGTGTGAGCCATTGCTTCTCCATCAATCCAGCAATTTTTTTTTTTCAGAGAAGAGGATAGTTATATCTGCACCATTCCCTCCTCACTGAAATATAGACCAGAGTACCATCCTATACTCTTTGCTTTCCAAATATGGAATTATGGTTTTGCTGGATGAGGCAAATACTAATTTCACAAAAATAGTGTTTCTTGACAGACTTGTTATGACCAACAGGCATGTTTATCAGTAAGCTACATGAGTGCTATGGCTGTTAATATTTGAATAAAAGCTTTTGCACAACTGAAGAAAGCATTTCAGCAGCAATTTAATCACTTTTATTCACAGAAATATTTTCAGAGCTTTCATATTTTGCAGTAACCAAGTCTTAAAGCTGGATTAGATGAACCTGCCCATAGTTGTATTTAGAGAAACTTATTTCCCAGCTGCAATTTCTTTTGAAAAGATTTTGTCCACTAATAATGATAGCCATATTGTACACAGACCAATAGCTCTTATACTTTTTTGAAAAAAAAAAACCAAACAAACAAACAAACAAAAAAACCCCAAACAAACCAAAACAACAAAAAAACCCCAACAACATAAAAACCACAACCAAAAAAATGAGCCAAAACACTGTTTAGCTTATCTTCTTTGCCCCTTTTCACTTTAAAGTCTAAGGTTCAAATATGCCTTGGAATATTGGATGGAAAAAAGTGGAGATGGTAAAACAAGTTCTTAGTTTTCAAGAAACTGAACTAATGCTCCATAAATGCAAGGAATCACGTGAGCAGGGCCACTGAGTCCATGATCTCAACATGAAAAAGGAAATCTGAAATAGTTTACACCTGTGGACAGGAAGTTTTTCATATTTTTAGTAAAATCTCATTGTAAAATATATTTTCTGTTCTTAAATGGAGAAATTTCTGTTAAAAGTGAGGTCCCAATAAATCTCCACCCAATATATGGAGACTTTTGGGTGACCCCAGCTGCCACACCTGGGCCTGCATTGCTAATTCATAGGGGCAGAGGTTTAGACCCCAGCTGTTGAAGGTCCTTCCATGATGAATGTGTTATTTGGCAGCAGCAAGCTGATCCCCATGACACCCTTACAGAAAGTCTCATGGAGTCAGGATCAAAGATGGCAGAGACCTACATGTAAGCCTCTTACACAAAGCAGAGCATATCTTGAACAAGGAAGATCAGAGAATTGACTTCCTACATTACAAACCACTATCCAGCAGGCTGTTTTCTTTAAAACAAATATTCCAATATGTTTAACAGATGTGTAACAAGGGTTCAAAACTTTTCAAACAGTAATAGCACAAGCAACTTCTTGGGTAGTTAAATTTCTCATAATAAAAGCAGAAGTTTGGGATGTATGCCTCCCATACTCTGAAAGCCTTAAATTTCTGAAGGGAGACAAAATGTCTATAGAAATAGATTCAAGAAATTAATTCAGTATAGTTTTTTTCTTCTGTGGGTAGTATGTGGTGCTCAAAGCAGACCCACATCTGCATCTATCAGGCATCATTTTGATAATGAATGTCAGCAGGAATAAGGAAGCATCCCACAACTGCAGATAGAAGAGGTTTCTAGTAAGATGGAAATTAGATTAGGACTTACTGTAAGGTAATCCATGTAACTAAAGAGTAAAGTTTAGTTAGACTAAGGTCATAAGCAGCATAAGAATGAAGAAAGCTAAGCAAAACTGAATGCAGCCAAAAGTTTTTAACAGGATTTTCCAACAGTTAAAGGAGGAAAATTCTAATTGTGTTGGGATATTTCCAGGAGCAATGGACTCCTTCCACAGAAACAAGAGCCACATGACCTTCCTTGTAATGACATTCATTCAGTGCAAATTGTTTCAGTGAGAATTTCATTACTGTGCATTCACACAGTAGCGACAACCAGAATTACTGAACTTCAGTGTGAAAAGCCCGTTATTTGTGCAGTAGTAAAGAAATTTGTGTCCCCAATTATATTCATTAAAGTCCTGCAGTCCTAGTAAGGTCATCACCTCAAAAAAACTTCTTTAGTTTGAATCCTGAGCATACATTTACTCTAGAGCAACTTGAGGTTTTACAACTGCAGTCAATCTATGATGAATTCTTCAAAATTCAGCAATTTTAGCAGTACAATTTACATTGTTAACTTTTAAGATGGTGATAAATTATTAAGATTAATTAATAAATAATAGCTCGTTTGGAATAAGCAAGAAAACAATGTGTAAGAGCTTAACATTTGTTTCTAAAAGGTTTTTTTTAACAAAAGCTTTTTTAAAGTCTGATTTTTCTGTACAAATGAGGATTTATAAGAAACAGAATGATGCTAATTTCAGTTGCACTGGGAGTTAGAAGGAGATGAGAGAAAATAATTTGACAAATAAAAAAAAAAAGCAGAAGAAAATCAAATTAATTACTGTGTTTCTAAGAGTCTCAAATAGAATTATAAATGCTAAAAAGTTTAAATAAAATAATTGACAGCTGGTGGCTTTCTTTTAACCACTCACTGCACCACTATAGTGCCATCACCTATTGTTATGATCAGCGGTATACTATTATGGATCTGCTGAGCAATTGGGTGTACTTGGAGCATTTAGCATCAGACAGGATGTTAATTTAAAAGTCCCCCAGAGTGTTGAGATTTTTTTAATCATAGCATAGCAGCCAGTTATTCAGAGTTGTCTTTGTGATACATTGATGGTTCTTTCATTTCTGCTTATAAATAAAGTGCATTTCTTTGATTATTGAAAACTGTTGGGTATTTCAATATTTGTGACAAGTTCTGAATACTTTATAGCTTCTGCATCTTGTCTTACCTTGTTCCTGTCGCTGTTACTATACATGTACTACCCTAACTGGCATACCTTAGCTGATCGGAGGATGAGAGGGAAAGTCCTCTTGTTTCACTGTGAAAGTTTCAGGTCATCATATAGATCTGGAAAAACTGAAAAAGACTGGATTATAAAAGGACTTCCACCAGTAAGCAACATTTGCTTCCCATTTGATATCTTGAGACAAGCTGCTTACTTGAAATCAGAAAACAATGCACACACATGTACTGTAACAAGTAACTACAGAGTTCTGCTATGTGTTTATACCTTGCACAATGAACAGACATAGTTTTGAAATAAACAGTTGCACTGAAATTATATTTCTACAATTTAGAAATCAAACCTTATCTAATTTGCTCCAGCTGGACACCACCTGCAGAGTGCTGTTTAAGTACTCTGAACATTACGCACTTATCTTTTAAATATTGATAATGCCATTTTTCATTTATGTGACATGAAGTCCCACAGGGAATAATTATGCTAATAAACCTTAATGATTCTTGCAAATAAATGATCAAACAAAATTGCTACTGTTGATTTATATTAATGGATGCCTTTAGGAGGAGATTTGTCAGGATATGCTGCTTCTTGAATCCCAATTCATCTTATTTAGCAGAGGAATGTATATGGTTTGTAAAACAGATTAAGTGTTTAAAATATAATGTGTTCATGGAGTTTCTGCAGTTCATAACGTTCAAGCATTATTATCTTGCCTTATGGCAAATCTGCATTAAATGGCTTCTTTGTATACAACTTTCTTCAGTCCTTCCCTTCCCCCGGTCTTTTGTCCCTTTTAGCTAAGTAAGTTCTCCCTTTTGAGATCTTTAAGTTAACCTTTCTGTTACTCACGTAACAATCAGTGATCATTTTGTTGTCCCAATAGATGACACCACTGTCGAACAACTTTGTGTTCACTGCAGTGAGTCTAGAAACATTTTTGATGTTTTAATAAGGGTGCATCACCTGAAGCTGGTGTCCTGGTTGTGGGATATGTGAAGATAAGCAGTTTCTGCTTTTCTCCTAATGTTGGATATACTGGGAATTCCCACTCCCCATCCATCTATACTCTCGAAATTTTAACCAAGCTCAATTGGAAAACATTTTACCTGGGCTTGCCTTTTAGGTAATGCATATGTTTGAAAGCAGTATCGACATGCTGGTTTTACTGCAGATTATAGGGCAGGACACAGGAGAGGAAGCTAAGAAAATAACAGGAGAAGGAACTTTTAAGTTCATAAATTTAAGCTTTAGTGGAGCTAGAATAACCACATGCTTTGTCTGTTCAGCAAAACCCATACATACAAGTGCAAAGTACTGGTGGATCAGGGTTAGAAGCAGGCAGGCCAGAGAAGCAGCAATGTGCTTTCTCTGCCTCTGCAATACTCAGTGCCCAGTGGTGAGAGTCGGACCAGTCATGACAACTTTGTTAAACTGATTGACTCCAGCAGGGTAACAGCAGAACAAAGGTACAGGATGTATTTGCCTTTGAGCAAGTAACAGAGCTAAGTCAAGAGACATTTGCTGAAAATTCCACCCATCCAGAGGTTTTTCAGGATTTTTTTTTCCTTTTTGCTTCCTCCTGCTTGTCCAAAAGTTCAGTTTCAAAGAAGAGCTAAATAGCCTCCTATGCAGACATTTGCTCTCTCTCATAACATAACCTGCTCCCATGAAACATGACACTGCATTCACAACAGGTTGGTATTTCAAAGAGTTGAACGGATTTTACTACTGACTGGTTAACACAATCATGAAATCCAGCTGAAACATGGCACTAATTCACTCCATGCACAAGGAAAACAATAACTGCAGCACAGGGATGAAAGTCTGTAATAAAGCTCTAGAATGAACTGGTGGTTTGAATTATATCTTCAAAGGGGAACATTACTCAAAAGCCTGTCAGGTAAGGTGTTTCCTTGGTAAACTGGGGGCTAATCTTGCAGGTCCTGAAAGCAATGGAACTTCCAAACACTGAAAGGCTGCAATAGTTAGATTAATTTTCTTACAGCTTGTGGACTGATAATCCCCAGATTTGTCACCTGTACTTTAAACACTGCTATGAAAGTCTTTTTCCTGGGAGTTGGAGCACCCATCCTACATGTTATGGGGGAGTTTGCCATTCCTGCATTTCTGTTAAACAGTGAGAAACTTGCAGTCTTGTTCTGTTCATCCCTTGCATGTGGGTTCTTTAATAGCTCTCCAAGCAACTTGTGAGGGAACATTTTCAAATACGTAATTACCTTTTGTAAACAGCAAAAAGACTTTGAGCAACTGGAAGGGGGCAGACTGAGGATGAGGCGTGCCTGAATTCTGGATTTATCTGTTATTTGCCACACAGCTATCAGAAAACTATCTTGCTGCCTTTTTGCATGCCTGCAATAATGCTTGTCATACTTAGACCAGAGGAGCATCATGCAGATTAGTACGTTTATACCTCTCCTGCACCTGACTGTGTGTATCACTACCTGCTGAAGGCTATCACTGCAGTGCCAGGAGTCAAACTTCCCCAGATGCACAACTGCCATTCTCATCAGGCTCTCTGCTCACTGCAAATCATAAAGCAGCTCTGGCCTCATGCTCTGGGTGAAACAAGTTTTGCAGGAACAGATGATACCCCATTTTCCCAGGAGGTCTCTAGGGCAGGTTGGGATCTTAGGGACACCCAGAACCAGCATGCTACCTGCCATGAAGTGCTGTGCTGCAAGTCAGGAGCCTTACACCTGTCCCCTGCTCTCTATGCCTACGTTTTTCTCACAATAAATGGGAGACAGCCACATACACTTCTCTGTACAAAACGTACAGCATGTGCATATGTGTGTACATAACTTTGCACACAACTTAAGGCCTGGTACTGACGTCTAACACTGAGGTAAATGCTAATGTGACATGGTGAGGAGTGACCAGAAACTGCAAGTAAAAAGCGCTGATTGTGACTTGGAGTCAAAGGGATTTTGCCACTAGTTTAAACAGTGTCACTGTCTCATTCCTGTTTCATGCGTGTCAGTCTGCTTAAAAAAACCCAACAACAAACCCAACCAACAAAACAACCCCCACAACCAACCAAAAACCCACAAACCAACCAATCCTGACCCTCTCATATTACTTTTTGTTTTATCTTATAGATAAAACATTTCCTGTCCCCATATCTGGTCACACATGTACTACAAAGATAGAACTGTAGGTTAAGAAGTTCATTTTAGTATTTTCAGACGGATTCTCTCTACCTCCTTTCTTGTCTGTTACCTGCTTGGCATTTTCTTAGCATCCCACAGGCAGCTGCTCTCTGAAGTGCTCTTTTGGGCACTCCCAGTTCCTGGCCTCATTATTCCTCTTGTTGTGAAGCATTTTTTCAGGCATTGCCTCAACTCATTTACATGTAACAACTATTACTCCTCTTCCTCTCTCTGGGTGACTTCTCTGTTGGTGGGTTTGGAATGACATCTCTCATCAGGCTTCTCCAGCATCTAAGAGCTCTGTTGGGACCTCACTGCTGCAGACAGAATAAGCGAAAAGTGTGAATGACAGAGTGTCTGTATTAAATGAGACTTTCTCATTGCCCCTTCAACAAAGACTCTTCTCTGCTTGGTTTTGTTTGGCTATGGGCGCTTGATCTGAGATCATTTGTAAATGATCACTTATAGCCTTAAAGAAGCATTTGATGTCTAGCAGAGTAAATTGCCTGAATTAGTCTGTCTCTTGCGTGTTGCTATTTCTGCTACAGGTTGGTTTTCTTTCCTTCACCTTGGTATGATGTTAAAACCTCCTCTCTACGCAGTTGCACAGGGACTTCCACAAGGAAAGCAGTCACTCCGAAACTGTCTTTTACTTCCAGGTTATTTTACAATGTGGTGGTCAGCTGAATCCCTCTTCACATGATTTCAGGTGCCTGTTACTTACTTGAAATGCAGTCACTTCTTACTCTCACACCACCTGGCCAGACACATCTGCTGTTCTATACTGTATTATGTACTGTTTTAACTTGAGATACTTGACCCTTAACAGTTAGTTCACACAGTTTAATAAAAATTTATACATCATTTATTTACATTTAGATAATGAAATACACTTGTTTTTATGCATGCAAACTGAGATTCCAAATTGATATCACTACCATTTTGCTAAGAATTCATACACATTCTATAGTGGATTAATCCTGCTTTAACACTTGCTCATTTTTATCCTGTGTCTCCTAAATAATTCATGTTTATTGATTACCATTTACAAGTCCCACTGCATTTTGACACCAGACTCTTCACTGGCAGCTACATAAAACAAGATTGCTGATCTCTAGACTGCAAGATTCACTTTGAAAATATTTTCTTCTTTTAACAACTGACTTGAAAGGAACAAATAATTCTTTCCTCCTCATGATGCCATGTGCCAGTTTCCTGAGGGACTGTAAGTTTTTATTTCAGATCTAGTTGGGGGGAAGAGGCAAACCCCTTTTTCTTAAAAAAAAAAAAAAAAAAAAAAAAAAAAAAAGAACAAAAAAAAGAACAAAAACCCCCAACAAACCACAAACCCAGTATTTCACTATTTCAGTATTTAAAAAACTGATTCATTTTGCCTTCCAGGCAGCTAACACTCACCTTGCCTGGCTCCCGAGCTGGATTAGCAAATCATGGGAAGCATTCTGTTACTTTGTACAGTTTTGGATGTGAATGGTGTCCAACCAGTACAAATCTAAGATGTAGAAGGGAGCTCCCTGCACAAGTCCTTCACAAGCTTAAGTCCTTGTAGGAGCTTGTCCCCAGATGAAAGCAAGAAAACAAGTAAACCACAATGTGGTTTCAAAGAGGGATGTGGAAATTGAGACAATAAAGTGAGATATAGCTTAAACAATACATAATCCTAAATACCCACCACTCTTACATGTAGAAGATAGACCTTCCATGCCCTAAACTACATCAGATAAAGAATTTGTCACTTTCTTCCTCAAAAAGCAATGAAAAAAAAGTTTTTCATTTCAAAATGTATGCAGACCTCCATAAACATTAATGTATGGCAGCCCTAGTCAGTGCTAAGTGACTGTTAGGTATAGACAGACTCTATTACGCTGTATTGTATCTCAGATTTGAACAGTTCAATTTAAACTGATCTGCGTAAAACCAGAAAAAAATCCTAGACAGCTGCTGACATTTCTAAATAATATTGCTAAGAATTTATAATTCAGCAATAAACCAGGCAGAGCTCACAAGCAAGTGGTAGAATAATAATAATAATGGTAAACAGAAGCTTACTCTTGTCATCCTGCAAAGGCAAGGCCGCTGTAACCAACTCATAATAAGGTATGGTAGAAACATTAAAAAAAAAGACAAGAACAGCAGTACCAATACACAATAAATATCAAACCACACGTTTTTGTCATCTCTCCCTGCATCCAAAGATGTTTACTGTGAATTCTTCTTATGCAATGTAGATTTCATTTAAACAAAGTCTCAAACTCGTTCTAGTCGCTAATCTTTGAAGTGTAAATTGATGCTGTAGTTAAGATGGCTTAAACATAAAGCCATGAAATAACATGACATTCATGACATGCTTCCAGGCTCTTCCTGTAGGTATCTCTCAGGTATTATTTTTATTGTTGATACCCTGGAAACAGCAACATTTTTTAAATAGGTCAATTTTTTTTTATTCTTAATAAATTAAAGAATTCACATATTTAGAGCATGCCATGATGTTGTTCAGGTGGAGGAGCTGCCTCTCTCATCTCATAACCTCTTCAGAACTGGAAGAGGAAAGGGCCCCAGAGCTGCAGGAAGGTTCAGTTCTATTCTCACAGGAGCCACATGCAGCAGCCACGTTTTTGCTGCGTTTTGTCCAGGGATTGAAAGCTACACAGTGCAGACACTGGCTTTCCAAAGGACAGAAAGGGAAAATGAGCTTCTGCACCTGTTTGCATCAGACCATGTCCAGCCCTGGGAGAAGATCTCACCCTGGGGAGGGCCGTGTCCGCAGATACAGACCAAAGCACCTACAGCACAATGACATTTCTAGATACCATGCTCATGACTACAGTTGCACATGATGACCTGGTCCCCAGCTGTGTAACAACCTGCTTTCCTAACCAAAGCAGAGCATGCTTTTACAGACACTTGTCATTTACAGATCTGAAGGCAGAAGGCTGCACTGATTATAGCTGTCTGCATTCAGTACTGCTTAGGTTTGCCTGAAGATGACAAAAGTGAGTATTTTTCTACATAGTTTATTTTAAAAGATGACTTTTGAAGTACAGTTAAAAGACACTAATACACACTGTAGGCTTAATTTAAGGGTTTGCTACGCTCTGCTCTTCCTTTAGCTTCCAAATAGAAGTGCCTTGTTTCCCAGGACAAGTGTCTGTGTGACTCCCCATTTCTGGAACTTTGGCCTCACATTCCCAAACCCACCAAAGCTGATGAATATTTATCAGATTTTGGACATGGGCTTTTTTTTTTTTTTTTTCTTTTTCTGGCTGACAAATTTGCATTTAAATAAACAACAACAAAAGAAAGAGCTGAAAGGAGTCTTCCAGAGCTCCCTTTCCCCTACATCACCTCTTTCAGTTTTTGTACCATCACTGCAGTCATTGTCTACCAAATCTTCCCAGGCAAACAGAGAATATATTACTGCTGCTAAAACCAAGATGCACATTATGAACAACAACTGCATGTGATTACATGAGTTTACAGCATGCATATTGTTATGATGCTTGTAGCTTTTTATTACTATTATTAAAAAGCCTACAATATTTGCCTAGTACTACATTAGAACTAATGTTGACTTTGATGTTTATTACTTTTATGCTGTTTTATTTGATTTCTTTCCCTGAAAGATGCTCTACCAGAAAATGTGAATTTATCTTCCCTTAATTCATTTCAAATTATCTTCTCAGCATAATCTTTCCTATGCTCTCCCTGGGCAATAGTCACTCTTCACACAAGAGTGTCTTCTGGCAGCACTCCCTCTCCGTTTTGGTACGAATGACACCAATGAGGACCTGCCACCCTCTTCAGTGCCAGCAGAACACAGATATTTCTGTTGGACTGGCTCCAACAAGGCTGAAAATCAGAGTTTTTCATGTTAGTGCCTGCACACCACAGAAGAAGCAGCACCAAGGTCTCATGCATACTCTTCACATAGGCTTCCCCTTTCCCACAGGCACGCCTGCAACACCTGAAACATGCACAAAGTGGTGAATAAGCTCAAGACCAGGGGAAATGGAGACTTCTGCTGCTAATGGAAATGGCTGTTTGGGACACAGAGTTGTGGGGGAAAGCTCTGAGTTTTCCCTTCATCCTCAGTCACTGATGCAGAGAAAGGGAAGATGTCACACACTGAACGAAAAAAATATTAAAAACAAAGAGAAAGAAAGCTAAAAAAAAAAGAAGGCAGCAGCAACCTTGGGAGCTCAAAGCTGCTTCTCAGGGTCTGAAGCGGGGCAGAGCCAACCTCTGCTAAATGTCCACCAGCCTCAGAAACAACTGAACTCATTGTCCTCTCTCTAGCACTTCCTGAACTCCACAAAGAAACAAACAGGAGCAACCCAATCTCCCATCCCTATGTTCCACCTGAGGAAACCTGCACCAGGGAAAGGCAGCACCACATGATGAACTGGAGGCATTTATGCGTGTGATCCCTTGTACCAAGTCACACTTATAAACAGAGAGTTTCAAGGGCAAGTTTTCCATTTGTAAGGGATTTTTTGCTTTACTGTAATCATGATGTGTTTAGACACTCAAGGACAGCGCAGCAATGACTTACAGTGCCACAGCAGGGGGGACATGATGTCTGCAAGAACAAGAAGTTCTCTCCCTTTGCTGAAGGTTTGTTGGTCATTATGCTGGTGCCACTAACATATCTGCTAAACTGCACTGCAAGAATACTGACTGCTGTTTTAGCACTGCTCTTCTAAGCAAGCAATTGCTGCAGTTACAGAAAGGTATTACAAACCCTCCACAAAGAAGGGCTGTATCAACTCAGTTCCCAAGTGGGCACCATAAGAAAGTAGAGCAACTTCCAGATCATCACACTGCACCCGTATGAGTCTCACACTGAGTTTTTGCTTTATACATTTACTAGAACTAATCCGTACCTTTCTAAACTCAGAGCGATTTCCAGTCCTTAGGAAAAAGTGCCTTCTCATTCTAAATCCGCTTTAACAATCACGCCTCCTCCACTCCACTGAGACCGTTCAGAGGGAAGAGACTCTAATCTATTTAGCTTCACGGAGGGTTTCTCTCTGACACGTGCTCTCCTAATAGACCATTTATCAGGATGAAGGGTGATCCCTAGAGAGTGCAGACAGCAGGACAGGCCTAGCCTGAGTGACAGTCCATCCAGCAGAGACTGACTTTAATGAAGCACACAAGAAACAGGAAGATTAAGAGAGTGCAAAAATCAGTGACAAGTTTTGAGTTCACCTGGGCAGCTTACTGTGCAGCACAAATCAGTCACTAAATTATACACGTTATATATCTATTTGGCTGCTAAGGATCACCCGTAACACACAGAGATCCCCCACACACATTACAAGAGAAAGTTTTCCCCCTTGATTCTTGCTCTTGAGAGGGGGAACCTGCTTTAAAGCTAAAAACACAAGTTGTAGGTATACGGGACTCTCTGGCAGTTGTCTGGTCTGACCCTCTGCTCAGAGCTGGGCCGGTTTCCAGCATATTGCTCAGGGTTTCAGGGCTCTGGGACTTTCTAAGCAATTTCTTTTCAGCTGACAACCTTTGGTAGATATTCATCATGAAGCTGCTTTCTCTGCAATGAAAACCTAGTGACAGTATGGATATATTGTATGGGATCCATCTTCGTGAAGTGTAAACTGCAGCATCTCCAGTTGAGTGTGAAGTCCTGTTAATGGCAATGGATAGAAGTAGGCATGCCTGCCAGGTATCAATGTCTACCTCAGCGTGTGATCATGTCAGCATCTCTCTCCACTGGCTTTTAATGGAAAAAGAAACAGACACAGACATTTTTGGACAATGACTTTCACCCACAAACATCAGGGACACTGCCCTGAGGTGTAGCCAAATCTTGCTCTTCATTCTCAAAAATGTGGCTCTTACTCCAGACATCTCTCCAACATCGTCTTATTTCTTTTGCTGGATCTGATCAGAATTGTTAAATGGAAGCTGAAGCTATGAATGGAGAGCTTTTCCATGCAGTGATTATGAGCTACAAATGTTGAAAGAAACACTAATACTACAACACCTCACAGCCAGAAAAACCTGATTACAGTGTAGGCATCTACTACCAGCAAGTAAGTCTCATATTAAATCTTTCTGTCTGTGGATGATCTGCTGGATTTAAATACACCATTCTGGTGAAGCAAAGAATCCAATCATTCTTCTTTCCTCAGATGCTAGTATTGAAGAGAACACAGAATACCAGCAGGATACTTTATTCCTAGGAAAGTGAATAGGAGTTTTAGCTCCAGTTTCTACAGCAGCAGAATTAAGTCTGTGTTTACTACTTCCAAACAGTTTTCTTTATGCTGGTCAAACTGTTTACCAAAACAAACAGCAGAAGTTTCTGAACAGAATAACAACTACAGCACACGTTCTCGCTGCAAAAGCTCAGGAGCATTTGTAGGTATTGACGTAAAATAGCTACATAAAATCAGGTTTACAGATGCTGTCCTAGAGTTCACATGGCTCGGTTTATTTCCCTGTAAAATTTCTGCTTTGTCTGCACTAAAATTCACATAAAAGACCCAGCCCAATGGGAAATGGCTGCTCCACTACATAGACTTTTGTGTGGGGTTTTTTCCTTTTCTTTAAATCAGCATCTATATATATAAGGTTCTTCTGTGAGCACAAGAATTGAAGTTATATGTGAAACAAGCAATACTAAAAGTGTAATCTTAGATGTTTTAGGATCCCAACCTGCACAGGTTGCAATTACAGACTATAACAGATGATGGCACCAAAATTCAATTTGTAAGTGAATGCTACTCATCCACTGACAGATTGCTTGGACAAATACATCACAACAAATGTACTGAAATTTATCTAATTTAAACTGTATAAAATAGGCATAAACTAAGTAAAGGCTGGAATGCACCTTTTAAAACAAACCATCACTTTTCCCTTGCTCCCTCTTCCCCCATGTCTCAGACTTCAATGCTTAACCAGTAAACAAAGATTTTGCCTTTCTAAGCATGCACAGCAAAGTGAGACATGGAGTCAGACTCTTAGCATCCAAGGGATGCTGTAGATAGATAGTCATGTTACTGGAGTCATACTTTCAGCATTTGCTAATCTTGTGCTATGTACAGCAGTAATCATTCTCTTAAAAGCACAGGCTAACTACAAGATCAGATGCACAATCAAGGATGCACAGCTCAAGAAGGTATCAGCAGTAGGCAAGCTGTACTTCCAAATCCTTAAACAATTTGGCTGCTAGAAGTCACAAATGTACTATACCTCCATAGTACTCCATGAAGTAGTTTTTTACTCCAATCTTTGTCAATTGCTCTGGTTTAAACACCATCAGTTTTGGCTAGCACTCGAAAAACCATCTGGTATATAAATATTCATCAATTAATTTATGAGCAATATAGCTGCCTTTCACTGCTTCTAAGGTAGACATCATGTACCCTTTTAAAATAGCAGGAACAGTATATATGATTTAAGACTTTGTAACCTGATTAGGAATAGTATTTCTAATGCAGATTATACCTTAAAGCAGGAAGGATGGTGTTAAACAACTCAACAGAAAGTACAACAAATGAACACTTAGGTGGGTAACAATTTATTGTTTTTTAGTCCTTGCAGAGGTTTAATGGAAGCTATGTTGCTTAATCCATGGGAAGTGTTTTCTATTTGCCATATGTTAGCAGAACTATCATTAAAACTATAATTTATTATTGGAATAAGCCTCAAAAATAATATGCCCCAGCATCATGTCCTGGAATCAATGGTCAGGTCATCATTTTGTTCATAGTATTATGCTCTGATATGCCTTGAGCAAGACAGAGAGGTCCATTAATTCTGAAAGGCCAAAACCCCAGCAACTACACTTCTTAGAAGTTTAACTAGTAGGTTGAATTCTACAGCAGAGAATAATGCTAGTGTCTAAATAATTTTTAAAATATAGAATGCACAGGTATTTCATGGAAGGTATTTAAAACTAAAAAATACTCCAAAGCCTAACTATGGAGCATAAAGTGTAGAAGGTTTTTGACACCTAAGACATCCATACCTTGTTACTGCCAAAACGACTGCATTGAAATGTGAAGGCTTAAAACTGCATCTTCTGTCTTCAGAGATCACTGTGAAAGCAATTTCTATAAGCTGCCCATTTATTCTTTCTAGCTCATTCATTCACTGATAGCGCTGTCATTTTCTGACAGACAGTAATGAAGGTATCAGTAGCTGGTTCACTCTGCTTTGTACATTTTATATACCATTTCTCATTAAAGAATATTTTGACACGTTATAACAAGACAACATTATTCTTTATGCTTAATGCACGGGTAACATCTTTATACTAGCATGTTTCTCAGAGCAAAGATTTTTATTATTAGAAACTGTACACTCTTTGCTTTTAAGATATAACAAGAAAGATGTTTGTATAAGACATCAAAAACCTTCTATTCAAATATGGAAATAGAATTTTTACACCACTGAAAATTAAAAACAAGATTCAAAACATACCTTTATTTTTCATACAAAGTATGTTGTAGGGCTTTGTTTTATGGTATGGTAACACTGAAGTGCTCTGTCCTGTTCCAAGACACTGTTCTATCTGACGGATGCTTCTCCCTGTGTATGTTGAGTATTACATTTCGATCACTTGCCTGGTAAAGGCCTGTAAATGAAAACACTGGAATGAAATAAAGGAAATACTTAGTTTCTAGCTCTGCTGAAAGTGATATATGTGCTCTGCTTAATCTGATTTTCACTTAAGGCTAATTTGGGAAAATTCCTTATTCTGCATATTTCTGACTTGGATCCACTAAAATCCTTCCTTTCTCCAAACTCCCATTGGAAAATTTTAGAGGATTTTTTTTTTTTTTTTGGTTAGGTAGGTAACAAAAAAATCCCAATCATATTTACACCACATAGACCAAAATGGTAAACCAGGGTTGGGCTTCTGCGTGCAGCTGTAGACTTGAAAAATGACAATAAGGGTTGGAGTTAAAAGGCTAAAGGTGCACAGTTCAAATAGCAGCATGCAATTTCTAGTTTCCTAAGTAGCTAAAATCAAAAGTCAGGGCAGACTAGAACTGATGTTGTTCAAATTAAGTAATTTACATCTTTTATTTGCATTACTGTTTTTCCTCACAAGATCATTAGACCAGTTACTGAAGTCTAACCCCATCCTAGTCAACAGCTACAAGGACCACAGCTTCATCTAAGTGCGGAAGTATCACTTGAACCCCAAAAGCCACCCTTGACTGATGACAGCCTACCACCCTCATATACAGGCTGTAAAAGCAAATATGATACTCAGAGTCATCACACCAGAAGGCCTTTCTTCCAGCTACATGGGCAACACTGCTGGTATGGAAAGAGTATTTGCAGAGCATTAAATAACACTGACTCGTCTATATTCAGTTATTCTTTTGCACCTTGCTCACTGAGGAAGGGAATTAAATAAGATACGTACAAGCCTGACTTCCTACTACAATTTAACTGCAGCATTTATCTTCTATTAGATTCATAATGATTACATCTCATCTGATACCATACTTTTAATTGGTGTGCTAGATCTATTCTGTGATGATCCCTGTTGAGACCACAATACAGTGGAGACTCCCCAGTAAGACTTAACACTGGGTCAGTGAGGTGTCTCGAGGAGCATAGTTGTGGCAGCAGAAAACTTTGCATGGCTTAACAGCTCTGTCTCAGACTGCTCAGCCACCCTCCCTCAGCTTTACCAGCCATTGTACTCAAGCTATTTTTGAGTTAACTGAAGTGCAAATACAAGGCTAGCATCCTGAATTGCCTGCACTGTAGGTGAACCTAGGCAGACAAAATGGGTTCAATAGGAATCTCAATCAGGTATCAGGTTAAAAAAGCCATTAATCAGGTTAAAAACATGCCATTAATATCATTTGCAAAACAAAGACTCTGGAAATGAACAATCTGTGAAGGAATGCAACACCCACCCCAACGGATACCTGGCTAACCCTTCCCAGGAAAAAAAATAGCAAATTTGTGATTCCAGCTAATACAAATCAGAAGAGATGGACTGCAGGAGCAGGGGAGGAGCCTGTAACTGATTGTAAGACACTAGAATATCAATGGAATCAGTTCCTCCACTCCTGGAACATTTTTCAGTGATAAGGGATAGGGAAGATGGAAATCTCAGGAGAAGCTTCAAAAGGCTGCACCTTACGGGAGCAGGTAGTAAAAATATCTCTTTTGTTTTCAAGAAAGGCAAGAGGATTACAGTACTGTATTTATCTTTGGCCAGCTTTATATTCAAAACCAAAATACACTTCTCTGTTCTTCTGGGACAAATATGAGTGTCTATCTGTGTATTTTAGTACTTCATATGAAAGTTAATCCAGTGGTGTGATGAGAAATGCACATGACATTTAAACGAGTGGAGGGAATAACAGAAAACAGATGAATCCCATTACAGGTGTCTGTGAGGAAGAGAATATGGATGTGAAACTCCTGTTTGGGAATTTTAACAACTGTCAACATTAAAATAACCCAGTGGGAATTAGAAGAGTAAAGCCTTTAACAAATCTTGCAGGTTACTCATGTTTGGCCTGTACATCCACAGAGGGTTTAAATTAATGGAGCAAGGTTTAAACTCAGCCAATGTTTTTAGGACAATTTTGTGTTCTGGTGAACATTGTCTTCATAATGCAGAATGAATTTCTGTCTTTTACTAACTGAAATCTATTAAACATTTTTAACCTTCTGACTGTGCAGACCAATATATGCAACCAGAGAGCTAACAGTACTGTCTCACTCTTAAAAGCAGCAGCACAAGCAGGATTTAAATTATAAGCTATGTGAACTTGAAGCTTGCTTTTCACTTGCTTTTAGTTAAAGCACTAGAAGGGAGTGAGGCTCAGTAGTAGAGCATACAACAAAGTATAATCAACTTAATTTCTGTTAATAATACAAAAAGCAGACCCTCCTTAAAAAACAGGTATTTGCCTTATTGATAGAAATCCTTCCCACTACTATGAAAGCAGCAGTTCTTCACTATGATTACTGACATCTGCAGTAGGATGGGCTTGAAGTTGCTCCTTCCACTGGCTGCCCAAGCTACTCCAGAGGTAGAAGTGGAGAGGTGCCAGAAGGAACTTGGCAGGCACAAAGCACAAGGAAGCCTAGAGCACAGTTAACCATTTCTTACCTCAGTAATCCTCCCTTCTTCTAAATCCAGTCTTTTACCTTTGAAAGAGACAGATAACTTTGGTTTAGTCAAGTTACAAAATTAAGCAAAACATTATGCATAGAAAGCTTAAAAGCCACCAGCCTGTTCCTATATTATAGGGACATTGTAAGAATAACATAATGTGGTATATAGTTGCCTTTTGATTGGCCTAAGGACTTAGCTATTACAAATCTGTGTTAACACAAGTAGTCTACTCAAACCTTAGGGTGAGCAGGGACTTTCTTGCCCTCTCTGACAAGAAGGGCAAGGTTGACATAGAGAATCATAAAGCGTATACGTGGGCATTGCTACCTATAAAGAAATCCAAACTAATAGAAACCCCACAGGCACAGCAGCCTAGCACAGTTTTGTCTATTGGCTATTTACTCTTCAAAAGATGATAATCCCAGGACAGTAAAAATAAGCAGTTCCACTACCACTCACAGGATTCAGTGTCCTCCCAGTACCAACATTCCAACTTCTATTGCAGGAAGACATAGAGGCTTATGGATGAGCCTATAACCAATAAAACAACCCTCCTCTCTTTCAATCTACTTGTGCAAGACAAGTAGAACATGAGAATCCATAATTCTAGAAGTTACTATGAGATATTTAGCATAACCCAGACCTTCTCTTCATGGGAAGATTGAAGATATTTGAAAATCAGGAATCCATAAAGTATGCAAAGTAACAGTGCAGCCGACCTGAATGCAAGACCCCTTACGTCTGAACATGTTAGGTAGCATTTCTTGTACTAGCTCTTCAGAAAAGTCAAATTTATATCCTGCCATGCATAAAGAACAAGTTGCTGACAGGGGTACAATGCTTCTTTTGAAGGGCTGCAGTATAAATGGAATCACTATAGCTTGTTTTGTTAAATCAGATGCTAGCCCTTGATCTGCATAAAAGATTATTTTGAGAAGGAAACATGTTGTCTTACCTTCACACAAGAGCTCTTTAAAGTCCCAGAATTTTGGGTAATAACTATGTGGCTTTCTGTGATATGCAGCACTATGCTCAACATTCAGAAAGCAAATAAACATTACAGGATCCAAACTACACTGGGACTTCGCTTTCAAGATTCAGAGATGCCTGTTTGACTGACTTCAGTATTTGAACCTGTATTTAGACACTATTCCCAAAATGTCTACAAATAGTAGAGAGCTCAGACTGGGAGTTTCTATAGTTAAATTTTTTCTTTCCATCACCTGGTAAAAAAAGGATTCGGATCTCTTCTGCTCTTCTCCCATACACTGATCTATCCAGGTAATTTAAAATCAGTAACTACAGGTTCCTAGAGGACATAATGCTTACATACAGTTTTGAAACCCATTAGATTATTTACCTGAAAAAAAGATCAGCTCCTTTTATGCTTACTTCTCCTTAAAAGAAAAAATGTAAAAGCAAAAACCCAGAATTTAAAAAAGAAAACATTTTAGAACAGAACATAATACTGTGCTTATGAGAGAGAGAAGCAGCAGCTTTAGCTTTCCACACCAAAGATGGGAAACTACTTCACTCATAAACCCAAGCTTGTTAATTGTTATTTGGAAGGTTATTCATACCAGCTGAAAATGCTGGTCCATTTTCAGTCATCTGCAGTACAGAGAATATCCAAAAACACACCCAGAAAACAGCTAAGAAACTGAGTATTTACATCATACAAATGAAGGACAGTGTGCACACACACACAAATCTGACCTTTAAATCGAGAAATATCAGTATTGTAAAACTGTGTTTAAAACTCAGCACGTTTAAAACATAGTAGAACTTCAGTAAAATAACACATCCTTCCAGTTGTCAATAACCTAAATGAGCAAGAAACATTGGGTCCAAGAGACACTCTTTTGCTAGAGACTGCCTTCCTTTTCCAATGAAGTCTAACTCCAGTTAAGAACAGTTTTCAGCTAACTACAACACAACTCAACAGCATTTGGATGAGCCTGCAGACAATACAAAACCATACCTCCAGGGATTATTAACCCTTCGCTAGTAAATTTGAATTCACTCATTGCAGACTGACGAAAGCAGAACAGAAAGCTGCTGGATTGAAGAGCTAATGTGAACAGAGTACTGCTCTGGTTTCTTAAACGAGTCAAACCTGTGTAGTGGTTGGAGTGCAAGGAGCATGCTACTCATCTCAAAGCTGCCTGAAGGTTATGTGAAAACTGGCCACATCTTGCAGCACTAACTCATCAACTGCCATGGGGAAATCTGCTTAAATACAGGCTGCAGGGTATGGTTTGCAGTATGTACTTTTCAGAATGTTCCTAGAGAAATGAGGTGGTTATGAGCATCTTGAAAGAGAAAGGACCTGACTGTAATTAGGGCATAAGTGTCCATTAGAGGCTTTTCAAATTTAATTTGGATACCAAATTACTGCTTGGTTCTTTCTCCTTAACAAACAGCCACAACAAAAAAAAAAAAAAAAAAGCTTCAGACCTACAATAAGCTTGTTTAAAATTGAGTACAGCAGCTATTACTCAGCCTTTATATTGTACTATCACCCTAAAACCAAAAAACAATACCCAACGAGGTCCTGGTGTGCTTGTCATACAAATATGAGACAGTTCCTGCCCCAAAGAGTTTGCAGTTTATATGTGCATGTTTGCAGTTTGTATGTGCAGTTTATATGTTATAAAGGCTAATTTTAGTGCAAGTTTAAGCCAGAATCCCTGTTACAAGTGCAAAATCCTGAAAAATCAAGCTAATTACCACTCTAACTCATCCTGATTTATGAGGCTATTTTTAGAACAGTATAGGCTGATGTGCTGTGAGCTTTTTTATATTTGCATTTAGTCCTCTGTGATTCCTCCTCTGAAATGTGTGCATATGCTGAGTCCATGTGAGATGCTACCACTGGCGCTTGTCATAAGAATTAAATCCCTCTCAAGCTTGTTTACAGCTCAGCACTTGTCATACTGCTCCCCTGAGCTTCATGGCTGGTTGGTTTTTCCCTTTCTCTTTGGCTCTGTGAAAGATTTAATTTCATTTTTGTTTATGTGTGTACTTACACTCACAGGTGCAGGAAAGAAAAAAATTGCTGTACCCAGATGTTTTGAGGCTGCAGTAGCATACATACAGATGAAATTAAGGAGAAAAACTGTAGCAGATAAAACCAACTTTCTCATACAGTATTCTGTAGCATATTTAATAAACCTATCATGTTTCATTGACAAGAAGACTCTTAAAGGCAATTTTAGGAGCACCAGAATATTTTACAGTTGGCTCTGCTCTTTTGCAAAGAGGCTTTTAAAGTCTGAAGGTAGTCCAATTACTCCTATTTTCAATTTTGCCAGTATCTTCTTGTAGTGGTTACAGACTCAATCATCAACACAGCTACTGCACACTGAGCTGCCCTAGCTGCATTAATTGAACCTCAGAGAGTTTCATCCAGATTTTCACCCATACTTTGAAAGATATATTGTTTTGTTAAAAAA
>JAVHNF010014946.1:13604-23927 GCA_034783455.1 Micropsitta finschii
TGAGAGAAAGAACCCAATTCATATTAAAAAATATTGATGAAATCCAGTGTTATGACCTGTTATGACTGATTTAAGACTTCTATTTTCTTTAACACTTTTCAATTATTTCCCCCTCATACACACACTATTCATCAGCTTAGTCAAAAAAACCCTCTCAGGCCAGCATGCAGATTTTCAGCCTCAATCTCTACAGTACATGAGTTCTAGATCCGAGAGGCCAAAAAACATCTATTTGACTAAAGAGCTATAAGGCAGTCATAAAAATTATGGATCACAGAAATAAGCAATTAGTGTTATCTTCAATTGCTTTATTGGCAGTATTCACTCGTTAGAATAGAGGCAGCAGTAAAACAGATTGCAACATACTGTATAACAGCATATGGGATTTTACATTATAATGCTATTCTCTGCCAAGAAGTCATATTTTCATTTGAATGCATGGAACAGATTATCACAGGGTTTCCAGCATTAGAAGTGGATGACCCTCTCTCTCTCTGCCTCTCCTCCTCCCTTTCCCCCAGCCTCTTGGCTATTAGGTGGTTTTGTAGGTTACGACTACATCAAAATAAGCATAGCAACAGAGCAGTAATAAGGAAGCTCTGACTACTGAATATTGACTTGTGCTCTGAGACCCTTGGCTCACGCAGACTGGGCATGTCACAGAGCTATGGAAATAATAAACTCTGCCGTGAAGGCAGTGGGTAGACGAGGAGTTGAGGCTCTGCCAGTCTTTTCACCCAGCTGGCTTCAGCTCTAGAGGAAGCTGCTCGCCCGCCCATCTAATCACAGCTGAAGTGCCACAAAGGCAGCCACTAGAAAGAGGGCTGGAAATAAAACAATAGGAATAATAAGAGGGGGAAAAACAGATTCTTTATACTGTATTTAACATTAGGGATATTTTCTGCAGTTGTCTGTCTGTGTCCGTGGCTTGTCTTTGCAGAGCAATGCCAGCATTTTGGCTCAGAGAGTCGATTCCCCTCAGGACTGGTACACAAGGCCTGTGGTTCACCTGCACATCAACAGCCAGTGTGCAAATACTAATATCTGGCCACTATGAAAAGCAAAGTTAACGTGCTATATCACACTACAGATGTTCTGCACCAATAAAAACACACCCTCCTTTCACCAGCATCACAGAGAAAGTGAAGGATGCTGAAAGCATCAACCCCCTCAAAAGACAACTTGTGCAGGAGTTGTACTCAAAGCTGATTCAAACCTATGCTTTTGAAATGTCTATATATTGTTGAGGGGAGGGAAGAGGGGGGAGAGAGGGGTTAAATGCTTCAACAAAATGCTCCAAGGGGAAAAAGCACTTGCTGCTCTAGGAACACAGGAACTAGAAAAGCGAGAGGCGTAGGTAGTAATTTACCAGAACAAAGAAATTGGATAGAACTAGGTTTCACGTGTTACTATTTATTCAGCTCTAATGAAAGCCAAATAAATTGATAAAGCCTCAATTCCCATCTGTATCTCTGATTTTTCTGCATGGATCCAAGACAGTTTCTATGGAGCACATTTCAGATTTCAGAATTCCCATCTCAGTTGTGGACTTCAGAAGTTTCGCTTCAGTACCAGAACAACACTACTGAACAATGATAACCAAAGTACCATGTTGAGCTACATGCAACTCTAAACATGCACGCAACCCTGTTTGAGTACTGCTTTCTTAAAGGGTAAGAACACAACTATAATGTCTTATAGTATCCTTAAAAATATAAGCAAAAGTCCTTTAATCACTGCTGAGAAAGGGTGTTTAAAACAGTATCATCCACTTAATTTCTGTGTTGGAGACTGCATTCAGAACCTTAACGTTACTTGCCACAAGCATCGGCTTGACATTTTTGCCTCGGGAAGAGCTACAGAAACATTAGCAATAAAACAAAGTGGGCTTTTAAGTATTCTGAAGTTTTCTGGAAGATTTTCTGAGCAAATCAGTGTGTGCCAGGCATGTGTGAGGTGAAAAACTCAGGGAACATGTGGGGGTTTCTAATCTGTCGAGAGAGGAGATTCTTCCCTCTGTGTTCTGGCTCAGCGTTCCTACCTGTGCATCATTTCAGTCCAAGTGTGAAATACTTTGAGAAAGTGAATCTTCCTTTGGGGGCTGGCAGGCATTTTCCAAACCATGCTCACAGAAGGAAGGAAACACCAGGATGGCTCCTTCCTCCTCCCTCCAGAACCTTCAGCTCAGGCATCCAGCTTTTCCTGTAGTAAATGGTGTAAACTAAAATGAGCCACAGAGGAGAATGGTGGGGTTTGCCTTACCCCTGTGGCACAAGTGGGACAACACTCTGGTAAGAAACATGGAGTGAACAGGTATATATTGCTAGAGTGACCCTCCCTATTGCTAGCATTTCACTGATGTGCCAAATGCATTAAGTTAGTTAAATCTTGCTGTCACCATCCCTCGCAATGAACCCAGGGGAATTCGGTGTTATCCCCATTCAGCAGCAACCAGCACTTGGCAAAAAGCTGGCCACTCCATCCAGGTGCTAAAACGCAAGCGCTTCCACAAATCTGGCCCCACACAAGGATGCAGTTTAATAACGCTGTGAAGATTTGCTGGTTTTGCTCTCCCTTCTTTGAAAAGCAAAGGGCTTCCTGCGAGAAGCTGTCCAATATCAGTGCTCACTGACCCCAAGAGGAGCTGGTGGCACCGTGCGTCACACAGGATTGAGTTGTTTGGGGAACTGAGAAAAAGGGAGAGCAAACACTCTGGTGGCTGCTCATCAATAGGCAAAAAATTAGTGAAGGTAGCACGAGCGACAAGACCAGGGTGCTTTGGAATGCCGACGGTGTTCACTTATAAAATTCATAGAAAGCATCTGCTTTTTGTACCACTAAACTGTGTATAATAGCAACCTTTTTTCCACCCTTTCTCTGTATTTAGCAGCTGTTGCAGCCCAGCTCTTGAAAAAGAGGAGTACACATCACAAAGAAGGATTGGAATCAAGCTGAGCTTTCTTGTCAGTGTTAGGTTCCAGGCTCAAGGGACTGCATGTTTTGAAAATGTCACTGTGCTATTTTTTCACTGAAGGTGGGCTTACCAAGTCAGGTGACAGAGCTACAAAAGGTAGTACGAAAACCCAGCAGATTCTTTTATCCTACTTCTCATGTTAGAACCATTAGTGCTATTTATTTAAGCATTCATGGAGGTAATGCAAAAATGACCAGAGTTTTCTAAGAGAATAACATGTTGTAACACATCTGTCATCCTCTTATGCAAAGGGAGGATGAAGGGCAGCTCCCACATATAATAGCAAGTGGTCACTGTTTTCTGAGAGGAAGCACATGTTTGTGTCTAATCTTATAACCACTAATCTGACATAAAACATCCCCCCTATTCCCAACCAAATCTTTGGCAGGATATAACATATAATGCAAGGACAAGTTTGGACAAAAATGGATTAAAGTATTTTGTACAGTATCCAGTGACTGAAATGCTATTTTAGGACTGCACAGTAGCTGGCTCCAAGGATGGGACTGATCTCACATTAATGTGCACATGGACTCAGATTAAGGGCATTACATTGAGAAAGGCTCATCTCTTCCCACCCCTCTTTTTTTGCCTCCAATCTGCTCCTTCCCACAGAAGTCTAAGGCTCGCAGGGAACCAGAGGCTGCAGCACTGGGGGTAGAGGGAGGGGGAAAGAGAGAGAAAGTTGTTTTGTTTTGGCTCAGTTCTGTAATGAATTGCAGAAATTGATCTGTCATAGTGCAACAGATTGTAGCTTGATCTGCCAACAAATCGCAAGCAACAGTAGGTAATGACTAATTGCAAGTGTCAGGGGGGGGTTTTGTTTGGTTGGAATACTGTTTTTAAGGAAAGGTAATCTTTCCTGAAAGGATACAAAGATTCACAGACCAGCACTGTCCTCACAAGGAACTTTACCTGGATTTCCAGTTAAATCTGCCAGGAACTACAGGCCAGGGACCTGCTTTGGATATGGCTAGGGTCTATGCTCCAATTTAGAGTAACAAAAACCCAGTCTTCTGACACCAGTTCCCTCCCTGAGGACCGCTGTAGGCTGTGCTGTCTCCCTGCTTCAGCGTAGCAGATCCAGAGGAAGAGAAGTAGTCTCTTATTTCTGATTTTTGTTTCTAGTTAATTCAGAAACTCGGGATTATTCTCAGCAAACACTGGATTTTAGAAGGTTCATCCACAACCCAGCCTGCGGGAAGACCAGGAACATCTATGAGTATTGGACCAAAACAGGGGAAAAAGATAGAAACAGGTAGGCAAGGAAAAATCATCAAAAATAAAGGTTTTTTAGCACACAGGAAAAAACCTCAAAGCAGATCTGAAATAAAGCTGATAGAAGTGAAAAAGAGCACTGCACTTTATTCATTGTCATCTTTTCCTGTATCACGAGCAGTTCAGGCTCCTCTGCAGCTCACTGGTCTTGTAGCCTGTGGCAGGGTCACAGCAGACCCTTGGAGTTACAGCGTGTGCAGACAGGAGGAGACAGAAGCAGAGTCATCCCCAGAAAGGGCACGCAGATGAACAGTGCAGTGTCACCTAAATGCCACACTTGTGCTCTTGAAAGGCAGCACATTTCAGAGGGGAAAACATACATCCACATCTTGATAGCTACAAGCTTGCTTAAACTGCTTACATTTATTGTAAAACTGTCTCAGCTTTTCAACTTCTGTGCTGCAGACAACTTAAAATCCAGATTTTCAGCCCAATTCTCCAGCTCCGCATCGTCACCTATATCTTTTACATTTAAACACTACATGACAGCAGAGCCATTTGACAACAGGAATATAGTGCAGCTAACACATACATAGCATGGTGTTGACAGGGGTATTGTGATGAGTGAACATTGGTCTAGACAAGAGCCAAACACCAGTACTGCGAACAATGGAGCATCCTCTGCAAGCCAGAAGCAAGGAAGAGACAGGTTTCAGGAGGAGGAAAAATTTCACTTTGGGGTGGATTGTGTAGGTCGTGTAGGGTGAAATATGTACATCATAAACCTGGTGTGTTATCACAGGATAGGGCTAGCAAGAGTAAATAGTGACACCTAAACGCTAGTATCCCACAGCATAAGAAGGAGTTTTCTTCCCTGTGAATATTCAGAAACACAAGCATAAGCCCCAGGATTTGCAAGTGTCTGTAATAATGTGATTTGACCTCTCATTGTTCAGCTAAAGCAAACAAGGTCACTGCATGTTTCGAGCTGCAGTGCTTTTGCTTTTAATATGGGAAATAATTGTAAGTATTTTCCTCCATACTTTGCTCAGACCTCTCCAGCTCAAATTCACCCCGTAAGGAAGTGCTTCTGTTCCATTCAAGAAGCAGCCAAGTCTGCATACTCAAGAATCCTTAAAGGAAATTGTATTTTACAAATCAGAGATACACCGCTAACAACAAAGACTTCTGTCTTTCCTCTGTGGGGGCAAAAATAGTCAGAAAGCTTAGAAGTAACTGTTGACTACCCAAGTAAGAGGTTAAGAAGGATTTTCAGTCTGTTCACAATATCCTAATTCATTTAAGAAGGAATTTCAGAGAAAGCGAGCACTGAGTTCAACTTAATGTCTATTTGCAGCAAGGCTGCCTGGTACGTTTCTGCCTTATTTATTAAAGAAAAATGAAGAACAGGTACTCCAATGACTAAACATCAAGTTAAGGTGCAATACAGAGCGTGTGTCTTCCAAAGTGCCCTAATGTTTTACTGTTACTTACCTACATTATTTCTATTTACTCAGCATTGTAATTGTCCAAAACTTACCTCAAGTGCAGTTGCCAGACATACAGGAAAAAATACTTAATAAAGTGCATTAATAAAGTGAGGATCATTTAATGATCATGCTCTCCTTATAATGATCAGGCAGTTAAAAGCTCATGTAGAACATTGATTCTTATTGTACAGGTACCAGGAGACTAAAGGCTACAAAGAAAGGGAAGACACTAGCAGCAGTTCTGCTAAATACCCCAACCCAGCTGCAAACTGTGAGCAGACCAAAGCCAGAAAACAAAGAGCACAGACTGGGAGTAAAACCCAGACCCCAAAGAGAAGCAGCACTTTGTTGCACAGAGAATTCTTAGCTGATAAATTGCCAATGGGCAATAGCTTCAAGCTTGTCATCACGTAATTCTTGTAATACAGCATCCTGTCTAATAGCACCAACTCCTGAATGCAGTGAGGAAAGGCATAGTCCCTCTCCTGCTCCATTCTGAACCTACATCAGCAACGCAGTACCACAGGGAAGACCTATTCCTACAGCCCAGCTGGTAAAGATCTTATACCTGGATGAGGAGTAACAACAGCTCTTATAACGTCCTGGTTGGACGGATTATAAGCTATGATTCAAGTTCCAGAAGTAAATTTGTGTTGGGCTATATTAATGCAAATCATTTGGGCTTCATTTCATCCTGCAGCTCTGAGTTCCACAAGTTACACTCATACACCATGTGCTGGACTTTTCACTTACTCTAATGAATCACTCTTTGGCCAGTTGTTGTTCTATTTTGAGTTCTCTCTTTCTCTTTTGTTACAGACAAACGTAATGAGAAGCAGCACACTGGCCTGATCTATGCCCTTCATTATTTTATATGCTTCTGCCACATTTCCTCTTGCTCTTCTTCTTTCCACACTAAATAATAATCCTGCCCTTTTTAATGTAACCTTATATGAAAGGCTCTCAGTTGGCTCGACTCATTTTCTTTGCCCTTCTCCAGACCATTTCTATTTCTGTTACGTCTTTGAGATAAGCAGACCAAAAGTGAACATGATTTTTAAGGTAAGGACATGCCATTGATCTATATGGTGGCATTAAAATGTTTTCTTCTTGATGATTTCTCCTGTTTGGCCACCCTCACACTGTATTAATTTCTTTCTGACTGACAACTAGCATCATCCTAGAGAGCAGCCATCTCCATTGAGCTGACTTCATTGACTCTTCCATTAACTCTAAATCAAAATGTAGAAGTGCCCAAAATCCTGGATTTCATTGTATACCATTCCATTGTATTCCAGGTATACAGTCTGATTAGCCCTGGAATTGCTCAAAACCATGAAACACTGATTGGCCAAAATCATTTAGCATGGTCAGCATACCACATCAGCTCCTGCAGAAGGTAGGATGTAAGTAGTGGGGACTTGGAGGGGAGGAAGGAGAAGGATGCAAGAAAGGCAAATTTATTCTGTTCTTGGCTTCCTCTTTGAAAGGTGTTAAACTCAAACCAGGATCTCCCCTGGAGTTAAGATTCTTTATTAGGTCTTCATGCAGCACCCTATAAAGAAATCCCTCGAAAGGCTAAATATACTGAATCCACTAATACTCTTTTCTGCCCTTTAAAATAAATCAGCCTCACTGACTGTTAACATAAACTGCAGTTCCTTCTGATCCTGGAAATACCATTATGCTCTACATCACCAAACCTGTGCTTATTTATGCCTGTGACATGCATACATGTGCCAGGTATCCCAGTTCTTTTCTGACTGCAGTTAGGCTGAACCCATCTAAGCATTTAAACCCAACGCTTAGCTTTAAGTCCATTCAACACACAAATTTACTTCAGAAATTCTCCTAGGCGTAAGGCTATCATGAACACTTAAGTGTGCGCATTTACTTAACTAAGCCCATGTGTTAAGCATGACTTCATATGCTTAACCACCTTACAGGGCTAAGGGAAAAATGTCTCCAAGGGAGACAACGGATTTACAGTGGGATACAAAAGGGGAGGTTTAAAATTCAGTTTTTAAAGGTAGTTTTCAAATCACTCCTTAAGCACTTGCATTGAGATCAGCGATTCTGCAGGCTCAGATCACCAAACATAGAGACATCACTGTCTTGCTTTTTGTTCCTTGTTGTTCCTCACAAGTAGCAACTGCAGGAGGAACTAGGATAAAGGTTAACTTGCTGTATTTTTTTCCACTGTTAAAAATCTGTTGATAAATGCATCACTGAAAGACACTGAATCAGAGCCCAGAAACTGTGAAATTTAAGGATATGTGAAGCATGCACAGAAAGAACATATGCTTCCCCAATGTCCTCAAATCTGCTTCAGTCCTCATCTTGGAAGGACCATCTCTAAGGGTGAGAGAGCAAATGAAACCTCAATCCCTCCGTCAAACACAGGAGCACAAGTGCTCATAGCAGCAAGGGTTTTATTGATACACAAATTGGGAAGTGAACCAAGAACACCAACACATTTCACAAGGGCCACTGGAACGCCATTAGTCTTTCACTCACTGAGTTACAACGACGAGTAGGCAAATGCACTTGGATAAAAGACAGACCAAACAATCCAAATCACTTAGCACATATAAACCAGACCTTTTTGAAGCTCTGAAATTGGTCACGTCCTTTTGCTATATTTTTTTCTGGTTTGTATATTCCTGGCTTTGGATAGAAGTACCTGAAATGTCAAGATACCAACTGCTCTTGCAGCATTTTCAATCTGTTTCATAGATTCAGGAGATTTAGATTTTTAAAGTGCAGTTAAGTTGGCCCAATACATAAACCCAGGGCTGACTACAGGAATACCAGTGACAATAGATTTTCTTCATTATTTTCTTTTTGATTTACTGTTAACCAGTGTTAACATAGAAGTATGACATTATTTCCTTGACTTGCCAAGAAGAATGAAGGTAAAGAAACGTGGATCCTTAATTGTAGGATGGAAAGAAGCAAAAAACCCAACCGGTGATCCAAAAAGTGAAAAGATCACTTGAATGACACAGCATCCACTACAGACTTCAGTAGAGTACAGAGATCCTGACCAAGAGTGGCTGCTTCGATCCAGGTGTCTTTATTAAGCAAAGATTGATGTATATGCCCAACAAGAAGGAGCTTTGTGATTGGTAACAAATGCCTGCCAAGGCTTTGATGACAACAAAGCAATAGACATATGGAGCTTTCAGTAAATGTGATTTGAACATTGGTCTTTAGAGATGAATGGCTAGCAAGATGACTTGCTTGCCAGATTCCCCTCACCATCACCTAACTTACAACAGCTCCTTAGAGGAAAACACATTCTGTAGCACAATGACTATAATAAAAAGAATTGGATGTACTAAAACTTCCAGGCACTGTATAGTCCCTGTCTTATTCAGACACCAAAATAGGCTGAATAGGACTGAACTGCTGCTGTTGATTTCATTTAGGCAAAATCTATTGAAATAGGCAGCACAAAATGAATACTACAGAGTTATCAGGGTGTAGATTAACTACTTGCTAAAGGTGAGGCCCTTACTTTCCATTTTGGTGGCTGAGGCCTTAGGTCAGAAGTCCATTCAAACATCAAGGAAGGTAATGTCTGGAAAAAATTACTTATGCTGTGGCTGGCTTTTTTTCAGGTCACTTGCACAGCCTTAGTTTATTGTAAAGAGGAGACAAACAGAATTGTCCTGACACAAGTCCTAGAGAAGTGTACACTACGCCAAAGGAAGCTAAGCAACAAGATTGAGTTGATACTATCTACCCTGATGCTGTGTCATCCCAACCAGTCACCCCTGACGCACTTCTCTGTGTGCTGCTGCCAAGTGGTAAACCATGTGTAAGTGCCAGCAAGGAAATGGAGAACTATGACAGGTCTCCTAGCCTGAGCAGCCAAGGGAGCTGGCCTCCACACCCTGGGGAAGTGGGCACTGACCCCACAGCCAAGAGACATGCAGCAGATCCTGCCCCTGTGTTTCACACTTGGTGCATGCTTAAATGGTTGTTGGAGGGGGGGCTGCTGGTAAGAAATGATTTAAAACAATTACTTCAAAATTAGTATAAGGGGAAAAAAACAAAAACAAAACAAAACAAACCCAAAGCCAACACAACAAACCCAGCAGCAATTACGGCAGCCTAAAGCAATTAGACATGTTGTTTCTTTGTGTAGCTGGGGATGGCTCCTCATCCAAAGCACTATCCCTTCCTGTCACTCTTCTTCAGCCATTTCCTTGCAACGTGTCCAGCCCCCAAGCTCACCACAACCACCGTGACCTGAGATCCTGCAGGTAAAAGACTTGACTTTCTGCTGATTTATTAAAAAAAGTAAATCTTCTATTTCACTGCTCACATGTATCCTCCAGAGCGTGGCCACATGAGCAGGATAATGACAATCTGTCTCTCCGCTAACATTTCTCTACTTTAGTTATTTGTTTGATAAAGTGAGGAGCTTCCCTTTTGTTGCCCTTCATCAGAGCTTAATGTCTTTACTTTGGGATCAATATACTTTATGAATAATTTTATTTCCTTCTATTTTTATGGTCTTTTCTGCTCATTATCATACTGAGTTTATTAGCTGGTGCTGTCAGTATCTTTACTCTGTCATATGTTCCTGAGGTACAGTAAATATCACTTGTGTTGTAATTAATATGCACACCC
>JAVHNF010014952.1:4205-14789 GCA_034783455.1 Micropsitta finschii
GCTCTTGCAGGGGGGTTGGACTAGATGATCTTTTGAGGTCCCTTCCAACCCTTGGGATTCTGTGATTCTGTGAAACCAGAGCACCAAACTACCTGAAGAAATCTGCAGCTATCCTCTTAGTGTTTTTCCACAGCATGTAGGGAGTCTCCCATCCAAGCATGCCTTTTCGCTCCACCCAAACACAGTTAGTCCAGCTGGGGCTAACCTTTCAACTGTAACAATTTTGTTCCACTGCTGAAACCCAACTTTTGTTGAAAGTTTTCCAAACCAGCTACAAAGTTATATAGGATACTGTTACAATCTGTATAAATGTCTGATGGATATTTTGGTTTGCAGAACAACTTTGGGAGTAATCTTCAACTGACTGGGACTGGAACAAAAAAAAGTAGAACCGAATTGAAGTCTTGTAGCCTTTTCCTATCTCTAAAGTCTATGTTTTCACATATTTTTATGAAAGCACAAACTTCATCATGCCAGTATGTACCCTCTGTACAGAAAGCCATGTGTATGCACTTTAATTCTTCAGTTTGATGGGCACAACCCCCTCCATCGATTTTCTAATCACTAACTCTATCATCTGGGTGGCATTCAAAAGACAAATTATAAAGAACAGGCATGGCATTGCTTCCAGACACAAACCAATGCTATTCTCTTGCAGTAAAACAAGCTGTTACTAAAATACATATGTATATCAAGAAAAAAAATCCCCCAGTAAAAAATTTATCAACACAAAGTTAAATCTCAGGTTTTGCTGAAATAAATAAACTAGAATTCAACATGATGTTGTCTATAAGTTAATTTGTCTTTTAGGCAGGAAATAATGAACATGGAAAAGACAAACAGGTCAATCACAAATCTAACTCCAGAGATGGGATTGCCCTAATGCTTTGTCTGCTTGAGACTAGAAATGTTGATCAGAAAAGCATAGTTACAAGTTACTAAATATGAAACACATGTTACAGAACTCTAGGATTTACACAGAGAAAAAAGCCAACTGTGAGTCTCTTAAGATTAATCGTAGCAATTCAAGGTACAAATTATGGGGAAAAAAAAAGAAAAAAAGTAACGATTTTCTCAAAAATGATGCAACAGTTCTCAAGAAAGGCGGCTTCATGAACTGTGGAAACAGATTATACTCTGTAAAAAGTGTCTTTGGCTTAATATTTTGTTATTAAACCATGCAAGTTTTAACATTTTTCTGTGCTAGCAGGCATGAGATGGGAGTGCTTAATGAGGCAATGAAAGGGGTAACTTAAGCTTTACCACCTTTTTTCCACCCATTAGCACAACTGCTGATGCAATTTGCAACCTCCAGCAAGACAGATGCAGAAGCAGCCATTCAGCTGGCAAGACCCCCAGTCATACTATTAATGTACATGCCGATGCAGACATTATTGATCAGCCTCACTCAAAGTTCAAAGTTGCTCAAGTGTCACCCATACACTTCTTACTTATGTGGTTCACTTGTTCTGTAACCTGAAAGCACTTGCATATGCTGATGCTCCTGGATTTCAACAAACAGCATTTCTTTTAAAGCCCTGTGTTCACATAATGCAGCAGCACATCACTAAGACAGCACTAGAAAATGACTAGAAGATTAACACCTTTCACTGAATCAAGCCTCAATATTCTGCGGTTTCGATGACAAATTACAGCATACCAAGAAGGAACATGAGATGCACATTTATCAGCCATTTTTGCAAAGCTGAGCCACTGTGCTCTCTCTTCTTCAAGAGTACTCACTCCCATGTGAGAGAAGCCCAAAGGAATGTCATCCTTATTTTCTCTAGAAAACAAATTCTTTTGCACTGGAGAGATAAGACATTGAGAAACAGAAATTGAGAAACAGCAGTTCAGTACCATCAGCTCACAAGTACTTCAACTCATAACTCTGAAAATAAACATCTCATACTTTCCCCTCAAATACCCAAACCACAACTCTTCATACAATTATCAAAGGGACAGATATTTCAACTGCACCATGTGCAATAATTCAGATTTGAGTGGTAGATTGAGAGGGCATGACCACTGGTTGTTTGGTGGTTTGGCTTTTTTTTGTTGTTCAGTTTTTGGTTTTTCCCCGAGTTAAAACACAAATATATGCTGAGAGACCTCTAAGCAACCTGAATAAAAATTCAGCAAACCAAACCAGAGAACATGAGGAAACTTAGAATCCAAATAATTACAGCCTACAGGACATTGCATTAATATCAGCAGCTCCTGAATCGATGGACAACTTTTGAAAAACATACTTTCTATGAAGATCAAATACATCTAAACAGAAAGAAAAAAATCAGTTTTAGAACAGAAGCCCAAATTGTCAGTGATTATCAGCTTTCATCTGCAGAGCTTGCACATTCTGCGTTTTTACAGAGCCATCAGTTACAGCTCCAACCTTCAGCTTTGCTTATTTTTATTTTATTTTTTTTAAGCACAATCTGTTTCATTCAGGACTCTGTATTAAGGGTATATAAG
The DNA here is from genome assembly GCA_034783455.1 of Micropsitta finschii. Lineage (NCBI taxonomy): Eukaryota > Metazoa > Chordata > Aves > Psittaciformes > Psittacidae > Micropsitta > Micropsitta finschii. Next base: position 6,681 of record JAVHNF010014952.1, read on the forward strand.
CATGTGCTTATGTGTCTCAAACAGCAAAGAACTTCATTCATGCCTAAGGAACAGGGTTTCTGGCTTTAGCAATTAATGACCTAACTGATACTGTCCTCTTAGAAAAATCACAGCCCAGTAAAACTTTTAAAAACTGTTTTCTATATATCAGATATATAACAGATTTTAATAAGGCATAACAGGGAAGTGACTGAATGTATCCTGAACATGGTTTATTTAAGGGAACTGAGCTCTTTAGTAACCTCTGATCCACCCTACACAAAAGTCTGGCATGAACTAATAGATGAACTTTTACATATTCAGCACAGCCAACTGCACATATATGTGTTTGTGTGTTCAGTCCGCTACTGACAATCTTTCCGTCTATTTACTGACCCCTCTTTTCCTGTTTTATTTATTTAGGCTCCAGAGACACATGGCAAATAATTCACAGGGCAACCAGATCAGGCAACTTCACCAACTCAGCAATGATGGAAAAAATTGCAAAGCTGCTGCTGCTTGTCCAGTCTATTTTTCTAATGGAGTGCAGCTGAAATGCAGCTGGAACACAGCTGTCAGCTTTTATTTCCCAAATCTGCACTAAAATAACAACTATAGCTTGATCATATGATAATTACCTCTGAATTACAGCCCTTGCTTTTCAGACATTACATGCAACTAGAAATTAGCCAAGAGCCTGAGGATGACAATAAACACAAGGCTGAAAAGCTTAGGGTTTTGGACATATTCCTCTTCAGCATTTGTTAGATCAGTGCATTCTTCCATGAGGTAAACATCTCAGGAACAACATTTAATGCCTTGCTCTTCCTCGGTGCTTTCAGAATAGTGACCTCAAACAAAACTTTGCAAATAGAATCACAGAATCATAGAATAGTTAGGGTTGGAAAGAGCTTAAGATCATCTAGTTCCAACCCCCCTGCCATGGGCAGGGACACCTCACACTAAATCATGCCACCCAAGGCTCTGTCCAACCTGGTCTTGAACGCCGCCAGGGGTGGAGCATTCACAGCTTCCCTGGGCAACCCATTCCAGTGCCTCACCACCCTCAGTAAAGAACTTTCTCCTTATATCCAATCTAAACTTCTCCTGTTTAAGTTTGAACCCAGTACCCCTTGGTCCTATCACTACAGTCCCTAGTGAATAGTCCCTCACCAGCATCAGAATACCAGAACACTTCAATGTGAAGTAGGTATCTACATGAAAAGTGATAATCTGAAGCTGAAGAGAGTCTTAAACTTCATTTTGAAAGGTAGTGAAGTTCAATTTCTAGGGCTAGTTGTTTTACCTTTCAGGTTTCTCAAGTAACTTATGAACAGAAAGCAGCTAACATCCCTCCTTTCTGCTGCCTAATAAATACACTGCCTTAATGCAAAACATAAAGAATACGTTAAGATGGAGAAATAAAGGTTTACTTTAAAGTACTTAAAAAAACCCAACCAACCAAAAAAAAAAAAAATAAAACCAAACCAAAACCAAAAAAAACAAAGAACAGATATATTGATTTTATACAATCTTACTGCTCAGAGGTACGTATTTATCAATTAGACTCAGAAGATCAAATGAAGTTTCATATAACCCCAACTTCTTTTAGTGAACTGTTTCACCAGAGATTAATTTGGTCAATACATGAAAGCTGACTATAGCAAAAGCATATCTGCACCTATCTCAAAATGAAGAAGTGAGATCTGTAGCTCATTCTGCAATCTGAACTTTTCTTCACATTCTTCATAATCTCTTTTTCCTATAACCATATATCATCCAGCATTACTTGCTACAACTTTACAACCTATAAACATGAATCTAAGTCTAGAAATGAGAGACAAGAAAAAAAATTACACCACAAAACCCCACTCTTCGCTGACCCGGTCTGACCATGAAATCCATTAAACATCCCCAGCAAGTAATTTTTAACTACCCTATCACAAGTAAGCACAGCAGAAACGAGGTGACAATGACAAATTCTATGTATGTTAATGTAAACCACCACTTCATAGGAGAAAATAGTTTACAAAAATATTCTGAGATGAAACACGTTTTTGGCAGATTTAAGATCTGAGCAGAATGAACTTCACATTGATATGCAACGGAGCAAGAAAAGCTTGATGACCTTCTAGTAAATGCACTATCACATTACGGAATACACTGAGCTAATAGCTATTTAATAGTGTAGGTTTTTTTAAAGAGGATGCCAGTGTCCCATTTTACCCAAGACGAGAACGAGTCTCAAAGAAGCAGTTTTGCTCATGGTCCCTTTGCCCGTAAACAAAACTTCTGAGGGAGAGTTTAAGCTCAAGGATCTGAGCTACTATGATTTTCATGTGGCAGCCAGTCATCAATCAAATAACCAACATGCCAAGATACCGCTTTTAAAATACCAGAACACATAAAAGATCACTACAATAAACCTGGATGTTCATCCTTTAAAATAGGTGAGGTTAAAAGGCCAAAAGAGAATACAAGAGCTTGGAAGGAACAGGGAGTTGTTTACAAAACAATTATTTTTCACATAAAAAGCTCAAATATATTAGTATTCTGTGAATTTCAATGACACCAATGCTAATTTTCAATTTCATTATTTCTTATTGTTAAAAAAACCCCAAACCCCACACTTATTTCAGGATACCTATGCTTAATTTTGACAATATCTCTTTAACATTCATATCCACTGATGTTATTCCAGTGTCAAAACACTTCTTAAACAGCGCACTTGTTCCCACCCAGCATAACATCCGAATTAATAATGCCAGCCTCCAGCCAGCTCCTCTCCAGCAGCTGTGCTGCACTTCATTGTTATGTAACTCTCAAAATCACTTCAAGTTCTCCCTGTGCGAATGACTGTGAATATGACTGTGAATAACTAATTTTCTCCAGCTTTAGAGGTACAGGCAAGATTTAATACAAGCATGTCAAGCTTTTTCACACCAATCTCCCAAGCAAAAAATAAACAAGCAAATTGCTAGTTGAACAAAGAGAGATAATTTACAGCATCAGTTTGAACTTACAGTGAAGAACAAAGTCCAGGGGAGAAACTAAGAATTAAGGGCAAGCAGAATTTCTTCCAGAATGGAGAATGTGCCTAAAAGCAATCAGTGCAATAAAACCAAAATTATTACCCTAACACCTTTTGTATATTTTCCAAGAGATACAAAGGCAAAGCCTATTCATGAACATGCACCTGGAATGCAAGGCTCTGACAGAAGAAAAACAGAAGAAAGGATTCTGTGTGGGGTTTCTCCATGCAGATATGGGACAAAGTTTTTCAGTGAATCAGTTCATAACTTGGAAATCTCATGAGCAAGTATCTCCAGCAAAGTTCTGAAATATGTTTCAAAAGCAGTGTGTGTAAGAGTACACTGGAAAACAAACAAAATAATAAAAGTCCCTGAATTTGTTTCCTTTGCTTAGACATAAAATAAATGCAAACTGCAAAACTATAGCCTAGCAAAAGGAGTTTGACATAGTGTAAGAGGAAGTTTAATGTGTGCCTGACAATGAAAAATTTAGCAATTCAGATGATCAAACAAAGTGCCTGCTAAGCAGCATATATAAAAATACATTTATATATTTTGTTACTAGCTTAAAAAGCTGCAAAATGAAACAAACTAAGATTATTGACCTAAATTTCTTCAAGGTGTATGCTTTTATGCTCATGGGATTCAGCAGTTTAGACTGCAACAGCGCGTTCTGCTGAAACCAGTCTCCCTCACTCCCCAGTGCTGGACATGGGACAGCAGGGGACCTGGAAAACACCAAACCTTTTTTTGCATTGCCTTCAACACCACAAGTCCACGACTCAAATTAGCACCCAGAACACAAAATGCAGATATAAAGTGTGAATGTGACCTTTATTTCTCCCAGAGGGACTCATTCTTTAGACCCCAATAAACACTACTGTTCCCTAAGGATAGTGGGACAAAGGTAGCAAATGGTCATAACATTGTTTTTTGTGTAAAGTAACAACTTAGACTGAAGGAATACATTTTTGTGAATAGAGATGGGCTCTCACTGACAGTTGTGCAGGCTGACAGAAGAATCAGGCCAGCAGAGCAGCCAAACTCCTCATAAGGGTTGTATGCATTTTAAGAATATTCTGCAGAGTGCCTACATGACTTTTCTTTACATCAGGCCAGGTATCTTTGAAAAACACTACGTCAACTTGTAATCTGCCCAGACTAAGAATTACATGCAGGGAAAGGAAGCCATACTAATTTATTCCACATATGAACTCTAGGTTTTGATCAAAATGTGGGAAATGTTTTTTCCTTGAAAGAGAACATGACTGAAATATATACATAGTACTCTAATAATCCAGTACAAACTAAAATACAGTCCTGGGTAGGACCCTACAAAGTTCCTTTCACATGAGTAATCTCAAACTAGTTACAAAAGATAAGATTAGTGGGCCTTAATTCATTATTTATTTTCAATGCTTTCTCTCTCATTTTGTATATATAAATATAAAAACCAACATCTATTTATTAAGCAGCAAGTTTAAAAGCAAAAATAGTTTAATGATCCTTAATTATCACTAGAGACAGCTGGTGCTGCAGGACCACCTCTAGTTTTACTCTTTCTAAAGGCATACCTCATATCTTTTCCCTGGGCCTCTGGATATATTCTTGAGATACATATGTTCTATGTAACAGCAAGCCTCAAAAATGTGGACTGAGCCTGAAGTTCACATCTCTGGAGGCAGCTTTTCCCTGCCTGATGAACATCATGGGACTCTGCTTCTTATCATCATAAAAATGGCAGTTTCCCACTTTTACACAGCTGTTCAATTCATAGGGCAGATCTTGAAATGTTTTTGAACACTACTCTGAAGTTTCCTTAACTTCTGTGTTCTAATTAAATATGTTTTTCTGTAGGCATCAAAAACCATGGCTAAAAGTCAGAGCAATTTTCCTCAACAAACATGCTCAAGAGCTATTGCTTCCCATTGCACAAGGCCAAAGGCCAGACATGCAATTCCATTACAAGCACCCTACAGAAACATATAAAAACACTCATAAAAATGCATTTGCTTATATGGCAAAGAGAGATGAATGAATTAATATTCTACACAGAAACTACCACAATATTATTAGAGTTTATTCAACCTGCAAGAATTTTATCGAATCTTAAATCATGTCCCCTTCCTTCTTTCCTCCCCACATGCATCAATGGACTCTTGTGTTTTGGTTTGCAAATATTTAAAGTGGTGTGTCAAGCCCTGCTGCAGAAGTCTGATGGTCATGCCATGCTATGAATAACAGACTGAAAGCAGGGAAAACAGTTCCTAAATCAAACTACGACTCTTGGGGATAAACACATTTCCAAATGATGTAATTATAACAATATGTCACACTCTGGTGAAGACCTCATATAACATTAAAATAAAGAATGAGTGGGTAGGAAATATAAGCAAAGGATGACATAATATTGTTCCGTGCCAGTTTCTGCCTGTTTTCAATCAGGCCAGACGTCAGAAAGTGACCTGGGAGGAAGAAGAAAAAAATCTCACTAACAATCAAGGGAATTTCTGTTTAAGTCGGAGGCCTGTGCACCAAGATCACATTTGACCTTGTAATATAAATAAAGTAACCCTAATGAAGTGTGCTTAGAGCCTGGGAAAGACAAGCCCCCCTGCCTACCCCCTCGTACTGAGTCCCAAATAAACACACCAATATGACTTAAGACATGCTTGTAGAAAAGTTTATTTCATTTTCACTCCTCTATATATTCCATGCCAGTAAAAACTGCTGCATCACAAGCTCTTAATTTAGTCCCTTTTAGACACAAAAGGACCTTGGATGGTTGATCCTAAACATGCCTGCACTAAACTTGTAAATGAGCTGACAGAAAACACTTATCTCAAACTCAGTTAAATGTGTTGCATGCACAAGTGAAATGAATTGAATCTGGTTTAGACCTGAATCCTTGGTATGGTAAATCACATTATCAGCCTACCAAGTGAAGTCACTTGATTCTATCAAAACTGAATAAACTCCATTGTGGCTTTGCTATAATCCCCTTATGAGAACAGTGTGCATCATTATTTACCCAACTGTTATGTGGGTGGAAACAGGAGACATTCACCTCTGGCAAATACATGTGCAACTTTTCTCAAGTCAATACAGTTGCACCTGCTTATACCAGCAATGAAGCTTGTCTCTGATGTCAATGGTGATATTATCTACAGATGAAACAGTTCCTGTTTTGTCTGAAAAATTAAATACTTCAAAATATGTCAAGTCACTTGCAAATCCTGCCCATAAAGTCAAGAGGAAAAGCTTTAGAATTACTTCCATAAAACACATAGCTTTGGGGGCAGGAAATCCTGAAGATATTCACACCTGCCCTGCACTCCACTCCTGCTAGGAATCCTCCATGTCAGCTCTGGAGCCTGCCAAGCCATGGTTATTCCTTAGACAACAATAGCATCCTTACCGGGAGCCCAGAAAAGCTCAGTGCTGAAGACAACTGTCAGGCAAAAAGTAGGTACCTTTCTGCCTACTTACCCCCATCTTTCCAGGTGCTGTGAGTGATCAATGAGAATGAAGGAAAATCACTGCTGACAAGGAAAGGAAGAGGAAAAGGGAGGGAAAGTGATGACAAACCAACCAAGCACATTTCCTCTGCTAGTCCTCCTCACAGAATCAGCCATTCACACAGTCCTCTTCCCACAAACTCCTTTCTTCATCTCTCTCACTCCTAGCCTCATTTAAAACTCCCTTTTCTTTCATCGATATGCTTGAAGTTACTTCTTACTCCTTGCTCTGGCTATTCTTATATAAACGAACAAACAAACAAACCAATCAAAATCCCAAACCCAGGGAAACCATAAAACCTGTTCACATCATGCAGTTATCTACTTATCAAGTATTTTTTTTTCCACTATCATCATACTCACTACACATTTATATTTCCTCTACCTTTCACATATCTGAGTTATTTTTCATAGTAAGGACTTCAAAACACTTAGTGCATTTAGGGTACCACAACTATATAATTATCTGTTTTAAAGATGACCACAGTTAGAACTATGAAGCAGCCATAAAACCAAGTTTTCTTGATTGAAATTCCCTCCTTCCGACCAGTTTATCAAAGGAACACAGTTGGTCCAAAAGCTCCCACTGTCTACTGCTAAAGACTGCTGTTCAACCAGAATTTCCAATCATACAGAAATAGAAGCTGCCCTTTAAATGGGGCCTGGCAAGAAATACTGAACTTATGCACTCCCTGACCTTAAACACACCAACTAAAAATTGTAGGGACTCATTCAACCAACATCATTGGCCTGTGTTTCTGGGACCTGCCCCAGTTCTAATTGAACTGGTTGTCCAATGAGCATGTGATGGACCAAGTAGCTTGGAAGCCTTGCCCAGCTCATTTTGATTTGATACTGGCTGTGTGAGGAATCTGTTCTGTAGTGCAGGCAGCAAAACAAAAGGGCACACAGCAAAATGTGCAATTAACATTTCTAGAAATAGATCATGATTATTATTTTTATATGCTAAATTATAGTGCCCACTTTCCCTATTTGAGACACACTGCATCTGCAGAGAATATAGCCGTATCACAACAAGTAATATATGACTACAAAGGGAGAAAGGTATGCAGCAGAGTTTAATTAGTTGTTGATATTGCAGCACAGATATTTGGAGATAATCAGTAACATTACAGAAACTTTGCCAAGATTGTGTTCATCCCTCCTCCCTCCCTGAAGAATACAAATTCACTGAATCCTATGAAATTCAGCATAAGCACAGAAACCAGCTCCTTGAAGATTAGTGACTGACAGGCAGGAGCCAGTTAACTCCATCTGGTCCTTAATCCTCAGGAAATTTGCTCCAGTCAAATGAATGCTGTTACAAAACTGAAAATCAATTTAGATTACAAAATTTATATCTGGTTTGTTGCACTTAGAATCATAGAATAGTTAGGGTTGGAAAGGAGCTTAAGATCATCTAGTTCCAACCCCCCTGCCATGGGCAGGGACATCTCACACTAAATCATTCCACCCAAAGCCTCATCTAGCCTGGCTTTGAAAACTGCCAAGGATGGAGCATTCACAACTTCCCTGGGCAACACATTCCAGTGCCTCACCACCCTTACAGTAAAGAATTT